>JAAEAF010004145.1:0-78739 GCA_011037195.1 Triatoma infestans
AAAAAAAAAAAAAAAAAAAAAAACCTGAAATGATTAAATAGTCAACTTTGTTTACTTTGCAAAAAAATATAAAATTTGTCTTCTTTTTTTTTTTTGCATCCGTTAGGAAACATGATGCTGGTGGTGGGTGTTAAATTTTTGTGGAAAAAAAAATGTTAAAGAGAGAATGGTACGTAATAAATTTAAATGTAAAGGACGTAATCGAATGGGTAATAAGATGAAGAAGGGGTTTGGAGAGCTACATCACACTGAGAGATAGATAGGTTGCGTGACATATACATACACACACACACACACATTCATATATATCATTTGCAGTGTGTTAGTTGAGAGCGCAGTGGCTGCGAGCGGCACGAGATGCAATATAATCGAGGTTGAGTAGCTAATTGGGTCCGTGGCTACCCGTGAGAACTTCACTACTATATAACAGAACATCTACCAGAACTCACACACACTAACATACTTTCTTACATTACATTAACTTCTTTCCCATTTCTCATTCCTTTACTTACTCAAACTATCTCACTCTTTCCCATATATATACACACACACACACGCACACACATATTTACTTACAAATACATACTTATCATTTTTTTTTTTTTTTTAAAAAAACACAGATTGTATGAGTGACTGAGCTCACACTTATACTCTAGATATATCTGTTGCATGACTTTTCACCTTTATTTATACTCCATCTTCTTTTCTCAGTTTACGTATTATATTTCATACGTTTCTCCTTTTACTAATAATAGATCAAGATCTCTATGATTTCAATTAATTATAAATAACGACTTTTACAGCATTTTTTTTAAAAAAACAAACAAAAAATTACAACAATCTAAAGCAGCCATTTCTAACATACTGGATTAAAAAAAAAAAACATGGAGCAGAATGACAAGAATATTTCCCACAAAGTTCAAGTTTTTTTGCAACGTTTTTGAGAAGATATTTTAAAACTTTTTCATCTTAAGTTTTCCAATATCTTTAGCTGTTGTCTATAATTATGAAACAGATAAGAGCAATATTAACCATTTTTGATTTGATTTTTATTCTACAACGGTTTCTTTAAAAAAAATAATGAAACCTACAAAGTAATGGATTCCTTAAAATGTTGATAGAATTCCAGTAACATATCTTCATGTTCTCTTCGTACGCCTGGGCAATTACCAGCCTGGTTTATTCACACAGTGGTCTTTCATTTCTTTTCCTATCCTTATTACCGGTTATTGATTCTAGTCTGTTAAGGAGGGCTCCTGATCTAACCTGCAGATTCCTGCTTTCTTAGACTGAATAGTCCTATATGGAACCTTGCCTATTATTAATAGTCCATTGCCCGCAAGGAGTATCTGTTGCATGCTGTTACTTCGGGAGTAGCGCCTCCACGGTTACCACAGCTCAATATTCCATGCACTTTGTCAGAACAATACCCAATACACTTAAATTACATACACTCTACCCTTTACAGACAAGGACAAACACAGTACACAAATTAGGGTCTCCGTTCCTAGTTAGTTGGCATAAGTCAAGGGAGAAGGAAGGGATTAGCTCTCAGTGATAGCGCGCTGGACTAGCAGAGGTCTCGGATATGAATCCAGCATGCTGATTTTCCTTTCCGAGGAGCCTCTATAGCTCACTGACCGGTAATGAGGCAGTGCTGTCTGTAGCTAGAGAACATTGCTCGAGGCCGGCAGTGCACTTTCGAGAAGGTTCCGAGAAGCACAGTAGATCTTTCCGTAGTGAAATAATCCCCTTTAACAATCTAATCTAACAGTCCATTAAAGCGTGTCCTTATCAGACAACAAATGATCAATCCCGTTAAAATTCGAGATGCATTCGAATCAAAGCAGTGAATTACATAAACTGCAGAAAAAAAGCGATCTATTCACCAAGAGATTCTGCAACGGCTGCAGGAAATGATAGTGAATATGGGAATGTGAACATTTGCACACAACGTTCTGCTTTTGCAATGTAAAATACTCAATGTTTTGTTTTTTGTTTTTTTTTTTAATTTAAGGCGCGTCAACATCTATTGGCGCTCGGAGTGCACTGCCGGCATCCGCACAGTGTTCTCTCGTTACAGGCAATACTGTCCATCACCGGCCAATGAGCTGTAGGGGCTCTTAGGAAGAAAAAATCTAAGAGCAGCACAGCTGGACTCGAACCTGGGTCCTTCGCGTGGGAGTCCAGTTAGCTAATCACTGAGCTAATCCCTTCCGTTACTCAATGCTTTATTTTGCGATTTACTTAAAATGGTGGAGAGTAAATATACGATAGAGTAACTGAGCACAGAGTGATGATTATGTGTAGCGTAATGAATGTAGAATGGCTCGTTTAGAAGTCTTGCTTCTCTGTCGAGATAGAGTGACCTCTTGAAGTTGTGACCTGTTTACTCGTCAAAGTGTGATTGAATGTACTCTTGAAAGTTGATTTGGCAACTGACTGTTAAGCCCGTTATAGTTGAATTTTTAATGAATTTCCCGTAAAGCTAGAGATAGCTTATAGGTGGTACATAGACTGAGATTTACTGAAAGTTCATTTGCCAGTACATTGTATAACCGGGGAGGTAGTGCGTAGGCTTGGAGGCTCAGAGATGGCGCCTCGATATGATTGCTAATATAATTATTGAGGTTAACTTTTGGATAGCGAATATGATGGTGATTGGTTCCCTAACAATGTCGCACTTATTGTTATTCTGTCTTAGTACAAGATCGCAGCCCCATCCATTTTGATCAATTCAATGTAATACCTAAATTAAAATTCAGCAGCATTACAGTACTTTTAAAAGCTCAAAACCAAATGTTTTGTGCTTGTAATCTATATCTCTATCATAATCCACCGAATTTTTCAATTAATAATAGAATATCACCTATAATTTTTTTTTCAAGTAAAATAACAACAGATATTTAAGATAATCATTTAATTAAAAAAATAACTAATTAGTATAAATTTAATATTAGTGAATGGAGAAACAACTTGAAAGTGAGCGACATTGTGGCACCCTGTCAAAACATTGAAACCTGTACCGTGGGAGAGAGACTATCACTAATATTTAGGAGGAACAAGAGATAAAAAAAAAAAAAAAATGCGGTAAACTAAAGGAGATTCTGAATTAATAATTGGCGCCAAAAAAAAAAAAATATTCTCCAGCGAGAGATACTCTGTTATTAAAAGATATACAAATTTAATTCATAAAAATGAAACTGACAGATATTAGATTGATGATCCCCTATCCATATTTATTAATTGTTCATTTGGTGGAAATAAAGATGCAAATTAATAATTATGATTGAAAAAAAAATATTGATAAAAAAAATCATAAATTAAAAAAAAAAATTAAGATTTATGAATAAGCTGACTAGTTTTCGATAAGATATTACACGCGTCGCTACTATTTAGTGGTTTAAATTTCACTGAAAGAAATAGTTTAAACATTCGTTGTACTCATCTGTCGGCATCTGTAAATTAGAAGGGAGAAATTTTGCATTTTCCATCTCTCATGTTGTAATTTTGTGGGGGAGGGGGGGCAGAGATGCAAATATTCTCAACTTTTAAGATATTAAAATTTACGTAATAGATGAGGATTTAGACTGATAACAAATTTGTTCCTTCTGATGCAAAGCTTTAAACTTAACCTCTTGTGGAATCACCTTATGGCCTAACTTCTTCAGGCTTAGTTAAGGGCCTTGCTTCTTGAGAAAATAAATAAATCTGGTTTGAAACGCTCATACGACCTTCTCTTAAATCTGTTAATACGATCATAATATCTGTGTAATTAGAATTCCAGGTGTAAAGAAAACAGATGTAATCTTTTGCGAGAAAACATCCCCTCTTCCCAAACACACACAAAACCTCACTAACCAAAACTGTGAAGTGAAAATTGGAATTCTTCTAACAATGTTTCGAAGGTATACTAATATACGCCATAGAACCATACATTGAATTGAAATGGGTACTTTAGTTCGGTCTCCCTCCTCCCCAAATCAATTTTCCCAGGAAAATATTTCAAATAAAAGTGGTAGATATTATGTGGAAGATAGTATAAGACTTTTAAAGATGATCTTTCATTAAGGAAATTCTAAATTGCCAATGAAAACAATGTACAAAAAGCGCAGCAGTTTCTACAAGAAATTAACTTAATGCATTTAATTTAATGGACACTATACTGAAAATATTTTTTAGACTTGTATAAATTGGTGTGTATGGGTTTCTCTTCTCTTTAGGTCTAATTAATATGTGTTAGATTTAGACTTAGGCTGTAAGAATGGTTGTATGAATGAGTGCGAGGGGCCAATGTCCGGGATAGGAGTGGCAGACTTCTTCTCTACAGGACGCCTTTCCTGTACTTTAAATGTATATAACTGGGAGCCACAGTCTTCTGGAGGGGTAGTTCTATGCCCAGATTGGGACCCCGGCTAAGTATGTTAATGGTACGAAAGAATAAAGGGTATAAACTAAAATAATGTTATACACTCAAGAGTGTATAAACTGAATTTGCTCTGTGCAAGTCTGTGTTATCACACTGTCTGACAAACGCATCCTGAAGATGGGCGAACGCCCGAAACCGGTCGATGACCATAAAATGAAGCAGGACACCACGGAAATTGTTTCTGATAAATATGTTAGTTTAGGATTAGTTTCTGTTTAGGGTGCGAGGAATAGTACTCCACCCGAAATTCAGTTTAGTGCATATGTATAGTATGACTGTCAATTTTTAATGTGTATATGTATTTATTTGCTTAGTTTATTAGTATGAGCGTATTTAAGTATGTAAAGTATTTATTGGTATGTTTATCTGTATGAATGTGTAATGGTTAAGTGTAAATTAGAGTGAAGATCAAGTACTCTATCACAAGTAGTTATAGAAAACAATATAGGTTCGATTAATTATATGTTAGGCCAGTTTTCATTAGGTTACTTCGTTCTTCGTTAGGTAACTAGTAGTTTAACCCAATCAGTATAGTGTCCATCAGAGATAAGATAAAAGGTGCGAAGGAACTTAGATGTTGTGCACCTTTTAAATAACACAAAACCAAAAAAAAGATGATCTTTAGCGCCGTTTTTGGCGAAAACCGCGAAAAAAAATGAAAAAAATAATCATTCAATAAAATCATATTGATGAATTTGCCCGAAACTTTCGTGTTAGATATGATAGTAGTGCCTAAACGGATATCAATTTTGAGCTTCCTGTGACTGTCCACTTTTGAGATATTTTGTTTACAATACACACACACACACACACAAAACATATATATATATAGACCATTCGCTAAAAACCTTTTTTTGGTCTCAGGGGACCTCAAAACATACATTTCCAATGAAAACTCAATTTCCGAAAATTTGGCACAGTCGCACTGCTCTTTGTTTTCAGGAGTGTGGAGAAAACTAAAATCTGGTGTGATAAACAAATTCTTTTATACTTGGATATTTACTAACAGTAAAGTTGTGAGTACTAGTTATATCTAACCAAAGCTGGTAATAATTGAAGTAGTCCGAAAAAAGCGCCAATAATATCGGACAAACCAACATAACATTTTTAACTTTGACGTCAACGTCATCAATCAATTTTTAATTTAAAATTATCAATCAGTTTTTCCAGAAAATTATTTCAAACCAATGTATATGCATAAGTCTGGGCAAATAGCAGCCTGTAATGGCAAGAGAAAGAAGACAGACCCTCTCTGGTACTCTCTGACTTGAGCAGGCTAGAGTGGGAGGTCCTGTATATAAGCCAGTGAGAAGATATATATAATATATATATCTATCTATCAGATTCAACCATACATCGCATCGTGTCATATCTCTACTCCCACCTTTTATTCTATAATATCATTACTAGTCCAGTGCAGTTAGTGTAAACTTATAGTTACATTATAACAGTGTCTTCATATCTCGTTTAATTAATCAACCTAATTTCTCTCCTCATCAACTCCATTATAGGGCCTGTTTCAAAGAAAATCGCTGTAGCCATTTATGAGAAAAATTACAGAAAATCTAAAAAAAGCTAATCTAAATAACAAATCTGAGTCGCACTTCCGGTTAATCAGTTTCTTCTAAGATGGAATTCAAATACAATATTTATTATACCATCATATTACTTTGATCAAGTGAAAGTATAAGGGTATATCCACGCTAGTGCAACTTTTCTTTCAAGAGAGCCAAGCGTCATAGCGCATGGTGTGATGAACGAGAGGCATGTGTTTTGCATACCTCATGGGCTTTTATTTTCATGACGCAACCATAGTGCACCGTGAATCCAACTACTTGGATTTTCGTTCAACATTCTATGCGTCTTTTTGATCTCGCTACGTGTTGTGTGAGATTTTTATAGGTTATATATTATATAATTAATTTTAAATATTATTTAATTATTATTTTAATAATAATTTTATTAGTAATTGATATTATTCAACAATTATTATTAATTAATAATATCTCCCTTGATTATTAATTAATAATAAGAGACACTTGATTTTATAGATTATCATCTTCAAACAGTTTTTTGGGATGCAAATTCAAAATTGTATGCCAATAAAAGTGCGAGAAGTGATGCTTGTTCCGTGGTACTTGTTGTAGAGGTCTCATACCATTATCACCGGAAGTAACTTTTCTCCATGTGCCTTAAATAACTTTACCATACTGTCTTGCAGCATCCAGGAGAAAATTATAAAGCAGAAGACAAGTTAACACTATATCAACCACAGTCCCAATAACTGTATTTTCTATAGGCTTACGAAAAATTCTGAACGCTGGCGCCATCAACCCAAAAGCGTTTTCAACGGTTCTCCTTGCTCTCGAAAGCCTGTAATTAAATACTCTTTTTGGCGAGCCCTTATTAAGGTCAGTTGCAAATGGTTTCATAAGACGAGGGCTCGCTGCTATTTTTCTTTTACGTGCACTTTTCAAAAACAGTTAACCTGCACAAATAGCTAATGCCGCTATTGAATCCATCGATGAAATGCCCACTGAACAGATAATTAAGTGTGAACAACAAATTGAATGCCTCAAGAGGCATACTCGAAAGGCATGTGCAACGCATGTTGAACTGGAAAGAGGAAGCGCAAGTTGAAAGGGAAGAGGAAGAGGAAAGCGCACAAGTATGGATATACCCTAAGGGCAACAATGCTGGACTTGAACCCCCAGGACCTCTGCATTGCTAGTCCAGCGTGCTTCCACTGAGCTAAGCCTTTACCTTACTTTAAAGGAAAACTTAACGCTAACGCCCTCCAAAAATCTCCGAAAAAATAAAATAAAATAAAAATTCCTATGAACCGTTTGAAATATAAGTTATAGATGAATATGTGGATGGGTCCAACTTGCTGGATAACATCTGGTATTTTAGCTGTTATAACATGCATATTCCTTTTGTTCCTGATCGGTTTCGGATTCATCTAACGTTAGACCAAATTCACCAAGTTCGTATAGAGAGTTCACTTCAACGTAATATTTCTATGCCACTCACACTTGCTGGTTTGTTGGTTGTATATATGTGCCAATATATACAATATACATAAAACCAACAACACAAGTGTGAGTGTAACAGAAACATTACGTTGAAGTGAACTCTTTACACGAACTTGGTGAATTTGTTCTGACGATGGATGGACATCCGAAAACCGAAACAGGAAAAAAAAGGAATATGCATGCTACGTCAGATAAAATATCAGATAATTTATAGATATTATAATATAGTATAAGAAGTTTAAAGAAAATCTTTGGAGCCATTTACGAGAAAATCGCAAAAACTGAAAAAAAAAGAAAAGAAATAAGTTTAAGTAGTATTTCCGGTTATGAGTTTTTGGACCAAAACGAAACTTTATTGCCTAAACGGAATAACTAGTTTTAGCTTTCTGCAAGTTTCTTGTTTTTGTGATATTTTGTTCATGCACACACACACACACACACACACACACACACACACACACACACAATAATCGATCAATGATAATTCAGTCATTCGCTAAAAACATTTCTTCGCTCTCACGGGGCCTCATAACACGTATTTCCGGTGAAAACATAATTTCGGATATTTGACGTAAGAAAAAGTCATTTATGTAGTGCTTTTATCCTTTTCTACTCCATTAAAACTTAATGTACTAGTTTAGGATATGGTTATCTATTTCACTCGCTGTTTATTACCTTAATTTATAATATATGTGTGAGTGTAAATAAAATTAACTGTTTGTAGATCTCATTTCAGCTAACAGTTTGCAACGCAATTAAAACTCTAATACGTATGATATGTCTCATACTTTTCTAATACCATGACTTAACATACACTGCAAAGCATTCTGCTGAGTTTTTTGCTATTACACAAATTATCTGTTGAGTTTTACTCATGTGTGTCAATGACTTTGCCATGTCAATACAGATGATGTAATGACATGGCAAAGTCATTGACATTCGGCAAAGTACACCAAAGAAATAATAATTTACAACTAGTGGTTCCAGCCAGCTGCTATCTCAACAAAGGGTGGCAGTAATAAAAGTATAACCAGCAACCGGCCGCCGGCTTCAATACAGCCGCGGCCAAACAAACGGCTAACAAACCCTTTTCATCAATACTGTACATCAATAAACAAGCACCGCGATAAGGTTGACGACTGAACTCACCTGAATAAGGTCAGAAAACTACGAAGGTCGCACATGGTCGCACACTGGGACAGATGTCTTGGTGTGAGTGTGAACAACAATAATATATAAACTCTGTGATATACGACGAAATCATTATTATATCATCCACGGCCAAACAAGCACGTCTATATACATGAGCGGCAATTACTATACACAGTTATATTCAAACTTATCATTCTCTTAGTTGTGCACTTTAATTTAGTTATTTTATCATTCTAATTTATCTTCTATTTATTACTAAGTATTTTATTATAACTATTAGTTACCATTTCTAACGTTCAAAGTATTGTTCAATTATAGTTATTTTTATATAAACCGTTTAATTATTCGAGCACTAACTTCCCAAAATCTCTCAACTAACTTCCGCCCTCTTCAAGACATCATCTGCTACTCCAGGAATCACACATGAAACGATTCCATTACATGTGCCTCCCAGTTTTTTATGTAAACTGGTAAAATGTCACTTTCGCGGTTGAAGTATGTCTATGATAACACTAAATAATTCAAGACTAGATTGCAATAAACTGAATAGTTTATAGATCGTTCAAGGAACTATTCAAGCTTAAGATTAGCAAATGTGTTGAACCACTTCATCAAATGATCCAAAAACTGCAACCTGAGATTATTTGTAAATCCAAGACCATATCATAAATGTTGGCTCATTATTACTTTCTCTTACTCCTAGTAAGAGGAAGTATTGTAATCGTGTCAAATTTTCGATATCGAGTTTTCACCGGAAATATCCGTTTTGAGGTCCCCTGAATCCAAAAAAGTGGTTTTTAGCTAATGGTCTGTGTGTGTGTGTGTGTGTGTGTGTGTGTGTGTGTGTGTAAGTGAACAGCATAGCTCAAAAACGAAAAACGGTAGAAAGTTGAAACTTGATATTCCGTCTAGGTATCACCATGGCATCTGACAGTGGGTCAACTGTCAAAAATTCTTCAACCGGAACTTTTTGCGATTTTCCCAAAAATGGCTCCAAGATTTTCTTCAACGTGGCATATCAACTACACATACAAAGAGCTACAACTTTTATTTGAAACATTTCTCTGGGAAAATTCATTTAAGGGCACTTAGGGGGAGGGGGTGGGGTTAGGTTTTCATCTAAAGTGCTATTTCAGTTTATTAACAATTCTGTCATCTAAATAATGTTAATTAGAATTAAATATGTTGTTGAAATTCCGAGTTTGAAAAAAAATCGGATAACCGGAAGTGCGTTTACTTTACCACTTTACTAAATGATTTTTCACTTTTCACGATTTTCTCAAAAATTGCTCCGACGATTTTCTTTAAACTTCGTAATTAACTACTCATACAAAGAGCTACAACTTTTATTTAAAACATTTCTCTAGAAAAATTCATTTAATGGCACTTTTAAGGGAGGGAAGGGGTTATGTTTTTCTCTTAAGTGCGATCATTGTTGATTATACAATTCTATCATCCAAACAAAATTAATTAGAAATAAATGGATGGCCAAAATTCAGAGTTTCAAGAAAATTAGTTAACCGGAAGTGGGCTTTTACTGAACGGTTTTTTCAGTTTTCGTCGTATTTGAATTAATTTGGTACACAAACTATAAAATTTGTCAATTATAATTTTGATAACTGGAGTAAGAGAAAGTTGTGTGAGTGTTTCACACCAGATTTTTTTTTTTATATTATGTTGGTTCAATTAACTTTTTGGTAATTTTATATTTTTTAATATTTCTAAAAAAAAATTACTTTAACATATTTTAATAGTTTATTTAAATGTAAAAATAAATCGCTATATTAGGCACTATTAAGACGTAATGTTTCATAACACACGCCATATTGTCATTGTAAAATGATATTAAATTGGTTTACAAAAGCAATTGTGTTCAGTTAGACTCTACAGGAATTTACAATAGTGTTAAATAGGATTTAATAGAATTAAAAGAAAAAAGTAATTTCTTTATTACTTTAATACAGCTTAGACAAGTACCTACCCAGGTAGATAGAAGACGAGAGATTGCATTACAGTCCAGTATATAGCGACAACAATATTGAACAAATCATGACAAAATAGAATTGAAATCATCATGATCACTATATCATGGTCCAGGCGATAAAAATGTGATACTTGAAAGGAAAAGCCATTGTCTATCGGGTGAGAAAGGCCAACATTAGGTCAAACCATTGATGCAAGCCATCGAAATCATAGAGCATTATAGACTAGGATGATTAGGACAATCATCCCGTCGGGCCTAGGTAGATGGCATATGATGAAGAGGTAAACTGTGGATAAATTGGGAAGATGGCGTAGATTAGATTAGAAACGGGGAGCGCGAGCCTCATTCCTCTGCGATCTACGATAAGAGGTCTATTGTGGATCGCCTAAAATTATAGCACATCCTTCAGCTTCGCCCTCTTAATCAGGCCTAGCAAAGCTGAGAGCGGCTCCGTCATGAAGCTCATGGCTTCGGGATTGCTTATCCCCAGTTGAAGAAACCTTGTCCTCGCCAGGCCGGCATACTCACAAAGGTTATGTCCCGGGGTTTCCTCCTCGGCCTTGCAGAATCGGCATACCACGTTATCTGAAGTAGTAATTGGTGCATGTGCCTATTCAGCCTACAGTGCCCTGTTAGTAGACCCACTATTAGGCTTGTATCCCTTCGGCTATGGCTCAGTAGATCTCTGGTAAATTTAGGCAAATGCCTCTTAATGAAGAGTTTTACCTGCCTCTCTCTTGGTGTTCTCTCCCACCAATGCAGACGCTGTTCTTCTATTCAACCTTTGATAAAACTTTGAATTAGGCTCCTGGACAACCGGCAGAAGGATTCGGGGCCTATAAAGAGGTATCCTTCGAACCATTCCTCGTTAGGTTATCCGCCCTCTCATTGCCCAGAAATCCCGCATGTCCCGACACCCAGGCGAGTGTCAACTTGTTCCAAGCACCCACCTCAGTTAGGGCAGTTAGGCTGTCCCACACCTAAGATATTGATTCTCAAAGGGGTGAAGATTTTTCTTTTCACCATAAAAAGCTACGTTTTTTTTGGAAGTTTTGCAAAAAATTAGAAAAAAACTGCAATAAAAAAAGAAGGTAAATTAAAGCAACCATAGAAACTATCACTAATCAGATTACGTATTTTTCTACGCAGAAACAACCCCTAAATTTGAAAACAATCTTTGTGACTTTTTGTTTAAAGTATAAACTTTTCTTGCATTTTATCTATTTTACCATAATTAAGTCCCACTCATAACTTGAAATGATTCAAGATTAAAAAAAAATAAATAAATAAAATAACTCAGCTACTGCAATTTACATATTATATGTTATTCAAGATATTATATTCTTCACTTGTAATTAGATCAGATACAAATCTCTTAATAGCAATGAAAAAATTAAAGTAAACTTATGATTTTCATATTATACGTTAAGAAACTTTTTTTTTTATTTTATTTGGATAATCTAGAGAAAGAAAAAAAAATATGGATTACATCAGTAACTGTGGGAACTACATCCAAATAATACTATGGGGTTGGGGGGAGAGAGAGAGAGAAAGAACTGGTAACGCCCGGGAATTTTCAAAAATAACCTTTACTTTCTACATGGAGATCTCTACTTGATACCATACTATTTTAATATATAGTATTTTCGTTGAGGTATGCAGTTTATTTTTAATAGATAAGAAATAAAGTTGTACTTCCCCCACCACCCCCTGCTTCATTATATAAGAAAAAAATAAAAAATTATACGAGGTAAAAAAAAAACAAAAAAAAAAAAAACAAAATCAGTAGCTACATACAAAATCTATTCTTAGTATTTTACCTATGGTACTACTGTAATTGGAATTAATAATAAGTCTTCAGTTAGGATAGATATAGTGTTCATCAGATTCAGTGGGATGGTCCAGGCACGCTTTCAAGGTCCGGGCGAAAGTGATTGAAGTTAAAAAGTTTTAAGATTATGAGCGGCGGTAGTATAGTAGGCAAGGAGGTGGGACCGGAGCTCTTTTTAAAGTAGCCGTCGGCAATTGCTGGCGGTTCGTTAGTATTACAAAACTATAAATTATATACGTTTCTATATCGGATGAATCTAATATTTTAATAAACATCATAGTGATCTTAGAATATTCATAAAATTATACTATGTCTATAACAATAAAACTATATTACTTCTCTGAACAGTATGAATAATAAAATAATAATTATATTATTTATATAAAATGTTTATAAAAATTATATATATAATATATATTATATATATATATAAAAATCAATACATTGATTTCTCTATTTATTTATTTTATTATCGTCTCCAATTGGGGCGGGTGTTGGTGTAGTGGTTATGAGCATGGACTTGTAAGTGTGAGGACACCAGTTCGAGTCCAGCGTATAACTGCTAAATTTTATATTTGTTTAAAAAATGTTAATGGTAAAGCAGGTGCTTCCACCCCCGTCCACGACACCTAATTTGGTAGTTGGACGTTAAGCCCGCCTGAAAAAATAGGCATTACTTTACTTACTTACTTTTACTTATCGTCTCCAATGCCGTTTGCTGTCCCAAACCTTCTTACATATCAATTTACCAACATATTTTTTTTTTTTTGTATTAACCTTGCTTAGATTTCGTATTTATTTATTTATTTTTACAAACTTTTAACTATCCTTAAACTTTACATTGCCTTTCTTCAAACTTTATCTATTCTTATTAGTGTAGTATACTCCTGAAATTACTTATCGCCCCCCACCCCCAAATAAAAATGACTTGATAAATTAACACCAATATTAAAATTTAGTTATAAAGTATTTTTCAAAACATGTTATTTATTATAAACTATTTTCCAATGTAGTATAATCATAATTTATAATAATTCCATTTTGTCATTAAACAAACACGTACATAGAGTAACATAACCTTTATAACCTCCCGCACATACATACAATCAACAAACTAACAAGTGTGGAATATAACTGAAATATTACGTTAAAATGAACTATCTGTATGAACTTGATAAAGTTACACTGATGATGGATGAAAATCCGAAACCGGTCAGAAATATAAGAAATGTGCAGGCTACGACGGATAAAATACCAGATGTTATCCAGCATTGTGGACCCATCCACATATTCATTAAATAAATTTTGTCTGTGTTGAAATAAATAAATAAATAAGCCTTTATTTTTCAAGATTTTTGTATAAATGGTATAAACATTATAAATATAAATTTTTTTAAAGAAAAACTTCTATTGATAAAAATTTAATAAATTAATTAATTTAGTTTAAATTAAAAATCAAAATTAAATTTAATTATAACTTCATTTTTACTTTCTCTACTCTTAGTAAGAGGAAGTATTCTAATCGTGTCAAATTTTCGATATCGAGTTTTCACCGGATATCCGTTTTGAGGCCCCCTGAGTTCAAAAAAGTGGTATTTTAGCAAACGGACTCTGTGTGTATGTATGTGAACAGCATAGCTCAAAGATGAAAAATCGTTGAAAGTTGAAACTTGATATTCCGTTTAGGTACCACCATGGGATCGGACTGTACGTTATCTGTCAAAATTCCTCAACTGGAAGTACCACTTTACCACTTGTTTTTTTTTTTTACTTTTTTCTCAAAAACGGCACCGACGATTTTCTTGAAACTTCATATATAAACTAAACATACATTTACAACTTTTATTAAAAACATTTCTCTGGGAAAATTAATTTAAGGGCAGTTTTAGGGGAGGGAAGGGGTTATGTTTTTCTATAAAGTGCTATCATAGTTCAATTCTATCATCCAAACAAAATTAATTAGAAATAAATAGATGGCCAAAATTCCGAGTTTCACGAAACGTAGTAAACCGGAAGTTCGCTTTTACTGAACATTTTTTTTTAGTTTTCGACGAATCTCAATAAATTTGGTATACACAAACTATAAAATTTGTCAATTATAATTTTGAGAGCTGGAGTAAGAGAAAGTTGTAAAGTGTTTCACACCAGATTTTTTTTTAACTGGTTTAAATTATTAATTTTATTTCTTCTTGGAAACTAGGCCCCTTTTCTGGCAAAGGCTTCTCCCATTGTCTTCCATAGTTTTTTTTTTATCTCGTGCAGTCCTTCTCCAGTTCGTGCCATGCTCTTCGACAAATTCGTCAGGCCATCATCTTAAGTAAGACCTTCCTCTTTTCCTTTTAATGTCTAGTGGTACCTATTACGTCACCTTTCTTTTCTACCTGTCGTCAGTCAGTGTCGCTTTGTCCTTTTTATTATTTCCATCATACCATCGGGACCTGTAATTTTTCTTAACTGCTTATTTCTTACTTTGTCTCTACGAGTCAAGTTTAGTATACTCCTTTCGATTGCTCTTAGTAAGGGACCAAGTTTCGAGCCGTATGTTAGTTAAGCGGATAATACATTTTTTGTATGCCGAAATCATAACAGGCATATTACTTTTAAATACAGATTTCATGGCTTAGTATTTTTTCCAGCAAAGAGTAATATGTCTATTGATCTCCTTTGAGATATTATCCTGGAATGATATAACCTGTCCTAAATAAATAGCCTCATTGACCCAATTCATTTTTCTTCCATTTAGATATATGTTCTCAGGTTGTCCGTTTGGCATGAGAACTGTCTTCTCTGGGCTTATACATAAACCAGCAATCAGACCATGTTTGTGTATATATTTTCCAGCATTCCAGCTAATTTCTACGACGATTTAGCCAAAATTATCATATTGTCAGCGAAGCGGCAGGTTGGTGATGTTGCTGCCATTAATATCAATCCCCCCTCCTTTATGTTGAAATAAACGCCAGCAAATTTATTTATAAATGTGAAAAAAAGATAACAGCAAAACGTCGAAGCAGGGAGGCCCGTATTACTAATTCTGAAAATAAACAGCGGGCCGGAGAGTTTAAATATTACACACCCACACACACACACATACATCTCTCTCTCTCTCTCTCTCTAGTTATTATAAATAAATAAAAATATTAATAATCTTAGCTCAGAGGTAGCACGCTGGACTCCCCCATGCGAGGTACCGGGCTTGAGTCTAGCAGTGCTACCCTTTAGATTTAGATTTTCCAACTTTCCAACTTCGGGTGGGCTATACCCCTTGCACCGCAACCATCAAAGGCTTATTATGCCATCCCCGAATTTTTTCTAGTAGGTGAAACCTGCCCTCCTAAGGAGTTCAAGGGCTTTCACCACTAACTAGATCATTTTGCGTTGCTATCTCCTCAGGTCGCAATGTACCAAAGGTTTCATATGCAATTTGGTTATTGCTACGCAAACAAAGAGCAGGTGGGGGGGCCGTTTCTTCCTCCTCCTGACACAGTCTGCTCAAGGATTCCGAGCTTAATAGCCCGACCTTATACAGATGCTTTCTGAACCTACCTGCCTCATCACCAGAGAAATCTGATTCCTACTCAGGCTAAGGGTCACTTTGGTCCTTCTTTTATACAGTTTTGGCCTCATCCTTTTACTGTGTATGCGTCTGGGTTCCCACCCAGAGCGCATCATACTTGCTTCGATAGCTGCACGGACTGCTCCACTAGTTATTCCCAGGACAAGCTTTGGACCACTCAACGGAATATTTGCTCCATATCTGGGCAGTTGATCAGCTGTCTCATTATCCTCAATCCCTTCATGTCCAGGCACCCATATGTCAGCTGTACCTTATTCTGCCTGAAGAGTCTCGTCAATGCCTCTCGACAATCCTGGACTAGGGAGCGTGCTACCCTTAGAGTTTTTCTTCCTAGGAGCCTCTACAGCTCACTGTCCGAAGGCCGGCAGTACACTGAGAAAGCTCAGAACGCCAGTGACTTTAATTAAGTATGTAATTTATAATTTTTATATTATAACCTTTAGACAATTTTCAATTTTCACCAAACTCGTGGATTTCTAAAAGCATGTCTATATAGTGTAAACTTAAACTGAATACCATTGATAGTTTATACATTTTTAATCACTCGCCCATATTTCTCAAATTAAAATAACATGGAGGAAATATTTACCAAAAAAAAAAAAAAGTTTATTTATGTCAATAGATATTCTAAACGTTGCAATATATATTAATTACATAAAAACTCAAGCTAGTTATTTCTTCAGTCAACTGTTCCGCTATTCCACAAATTAACTCTTCAGCAAAATTGTGCCACTTATATTTAATTACTTCCTATTATTACTTTCACTGTTTAGAAGCTCACCCTAGAACAACAAGAATAAAAAGAAGGTGTTGGAGAAAATTGATGGGCAAAAATTTCCAACCATAATTAACTAGTCATCAAATAAATTTAAAAAAAAGAAAAAGAAAAAAAAGATAAACAGAATACTGTAATTAAGGAATCAACGGTGTTTTTATAAGATTGTTCGCAATTATTGGATTTTTGTTTCACACCTTTCTTCCTTGTCAAGTCTGCTTAATTATTAGGTATTTTAACTATTTTTAAACAGTATACATATCAAAATGATGATATAATCGTTTGATTTTTGTGAAAGAATGTTAATTATGTAGAAACGAAAAAAAAATTAACAAAAACCTAGTTCTGAAAAATCTATTCACTGAACCTATTTCCTGTTTTGATTTAATAAAATTGGGTTGATGCTTGTCTAAAACATTAAGATCACGTAATATGTTTTTAATTAATGTTTTGCTAAAATTGTTGAAGGCTAAATGAGGGCAGCCTTTTTCTTTTTATCAAAACTACATACATAAAATAGAGCATCAGTTTAAATTAATTATTCAGCACAATATGAGGAGATTCCATCATGTTGCTCATAACTGTCAAAAATCTGTGCTAGCTCGCTTCCAATCAAGTTTTTAATTCCATCTGTGCATGCCCACCTGTTCGGTGTATGGACAAAATGAAATCTAATTTAAGCTAGATAATTTCAAGCTATTAGCCAGTCTACAGCCAACTTTTAAACATTAAAAAAAATCAAGAATTTGCAATCTACATTCAATAGTGTAAATTCAGCATCTAAAGAAGTCTATAATCAAGACTAATAAGTAGTTTAAAAATAACAATCAAGTTGTAAAAGAAAAAAAAAATCATTATTCAAGAAGCAGTCTAGACATTAGAAAACATAATTCTGAAAGAGATTTCATCAAGCAACCACCTTTAAGAACTAACCAACTTCCTTATTCAGCTCTCTATCAAAGCCCTTTTATATCAGTGAATTCTCATCAAGCTAACTAAACGGATCATTAGAACAAGTAGGAATTCTAATCAACTACAGCGCTCATCAAGCTATGTAATCTAACAGCTACATAAAAACCCGGGTCTTGATCCACACTCGATAGGTGTTATTCTCCTTTGGGGTAGTTATATGGGCTTACAGAGGTTTTGGATAACGCAGGGTTTGGCTCTCCCCTTTTTTGAATAATAATAATAATAATAATCATATGAGGGAAGGGATTAGCTCAGTGGTTAGCGCACTGGACTCCACGCGGAGGTCCCGGATTCGAGTCCAGCTTAGATCTTAGATTTTCTATTCCTAGAAGCCTCTGCAGCTCACTGTCCGGTGATGACACTGTCCTCTGTGTCCAGAGAAACACTGTCCGGAGGCCGGCAGTGTGCTGAGAAGGCTCTGAGTGCCAATGACCATAGATGTTGACGCGTCCTAAATTTAAAAAAAATATGGTAGGGAAAGGAATAGCTAAATGGTTAGCATACTGAACTGAACTCCCACGCGGAGGTCCCGGGTTCGAATCCAGCTGTGCTGCCCTCAGATTTTTCTCTTCCTAGGAGCCTCTACAGTCCACTGTCCGAATGTGGCCAGTGTTGTCTGTGACGAGAGGACACTGTTCGGAAGCCGGCATTGCACTGAGAAGATTTCGGGCGCCAATGACCATAGATGTTGACGCGCCTTAAATTAAATAATAATAATAATAATAGTATCAGAGATATTTTCCGTGTGGTAGCTTGCTTCTTTTTGTGGTCATCGACCGGTTTTGGGCGTTCGCCAATTTGCACAGAGCAAATTCAGTTAATACTCTGCGGCACTGTACTGAGAAGGCTCTGAGCGCCAATGACTATAGATGTTGAAGCGCCTTAAATTTAAAAAAAAATATGGTAGGGAAAGGAATAAGTGGTTAGCATACTGAACTCCAGTGTGTATATACTGAATTTGCTCTGTGTCTGTATCATCACACTGTTTGACAAACGCCAGAAAGCGGTCGGTGACCACAAAAAGAAGCAGGCTATCACGGAAAATATCTCTGATGTTTTCCAGACTGCATTTTTTTATAAACCACAAAAACAATAATAAAGTCTTCCCCCACTAGTCTTTCTTGCAGCACAATCTCCTCCGGTCTCAACGTACCAAAGAGCTGCAACGCACTCGAATAGCAGAAATACCAGAAACCGCAGCTAACCTATTGAGGCTTATTGTGCCAACCCCCTTGTGCCTAGTAGATGAAATCTGCCCTCTTCATGAGGTCAAGATCTTGCCCCACTAGTCCTTCTTGCAACACGATCTCTTCCGGTCTCAATAATATGGAACCTATAACCTTGGATTTCGAACTTTGTTTCAAACGCCTTTACTCTTTCAGTTTTTTCCAGCCTTAGTTGCTCAAATGAATGGGTCTATCGAATGGACTGACTTTTTGTTTATAGTACAATTTTTAGGTTCTGTTTGTTCGATTCTGGTGACTTAAGAACGGACTCTTTGAGAAAAGTTAGTAAGTGGAAAAAAAGTAAGAGTTCGTAAGTTGTTTTTCTCATCACATTTTTGAGTTCTTATTTGAAATAATATAACATTCTTAAATAATGATTAAATTCTAAATAAATAAAGTATTAAATAATTTCAATAAAGAGGGAAATCACATAACAGTCTCACCAATAAGTATTTAATTACTAAATAAACCAGATAAATTATATAGTAGTTATTGTGAGGTAAAATAGTTACGCATGGACAAACCAAAATATTAATGTACGAACTTCTCTAAAACAAGGCATGAATCGTCGTGGCTCGTTTGAAACAAAAAAAAAAAAAAACAACCAGAAGAACAAAAATAAAAAAATGAAAAAAGAGGAAAGTAGTGGTACGGAATATAATAAAAGAAATATCTAAATGAATGGGTAGTAAGGAAGTAAAAATTGAAGAGTTTGGATTGTATAACTAGATCTAGTGATCTAGGTGTCTGCGGTCGGTCTGTGGTCATCATTTTCTGTTCATAGCTACTTCTTCCTCTGGACATTGTACATCTGGAAGTTCTGGCTGCGGACACAACACAAATTATGTTCCTACTTTTTGTGGTACGTGTCAGAATGGTTATATCCTAGGCACTAAAACATTACATCCAATACATTAAACTTGCAATGCTTGGAATATGTTTTGTTTAAAATCTTCAACATGGTTTACCATAAAGAATTATATCAGTAGCAGAGTTGTATAGTACAAATATTTCGCTATGAAGGTTTCTCTTTAAAGCAGTAAAGTTTGGTGGATTCTCCGTCATGAGTACAGTTTCCCCCCTTTATACACCTTAAAAATAATTTTTAAGAAAAAACATGTGTTTCTATTAGGAATAAAATTATTATGTCACTAAAATATCTTGTGTAACACATTCACCTGATAGGGAAGGGAATAGCTAAGTGGTTAGCGTACTGGGCTCCCGCGCGGAGGACCCGGGTTCGTCCAGCTGTGCTACCGTTAGATTTTTTTTCTTCCTAGGAGCCTTTACAGCTCACTGTCCGGTGATGGACAGTGTAGTCTAAAACGAGAGAACACTGTCCGCAGGCCGGCGTGAACTGAGAAGGCTCCGGGCGCCAATGAATTAAGTAAAAATCACCTATGATTACACCAGTAATTCTTAAATTATAATAGAATAGAATGACGGGGGGGGAGAGGACTCCAACCCAGACATCGCAGATAACCTATTGAGGCTTATTCCCAACTCCCTCGTGCCTAGTAGTGGAAATCGCCCCTCTTCATGACGTCAAGATCTTTCCCCGCTAGTCCTTCTTGCAGCAAGATCTCCTCCGGTCTCAAAGTGCCAAAGATCTCGTACCACAATCTGCCAATACGCTAGTTGAATAGCTGGTGAGAAGCCGTCTCCTCCTCTTCTTGGCCTAGTCAGCACAAGGGCTCCGAATTAATTATTCCCACTTGTGCAAATGCTTTTTGAACCTACCATACCCTGTTAACAGGCCCGCTACCAAATAAATCTGATACCCAAGGTTTCTCTGGTTCTAAATTATAATAAATATTTTATTTCTTCACTTTCGCTAAAAATGGATGATGCTTTAACGTCATGCCTTTACTGTGCCGTCAATGACAAAAGTGGTTAAAAGAATGTGTGTTAATTAACGATGTAGTTTTTTTAGAATGTAATGTTTATATAGCTTATTTCATAATACTATTATGTCTTGATGAGTAAGAAAGTAGCAGCGATGAGCGCAGAAGAGTCTGGGCAAGAACCCGCCTACAGCCGTCGCTGTTGCAGATCTTGGTGGTAGTAACAAGTAAAAAGTGTCCTTATAATGAAGTAACTATATCTTCTGAAACTTAGCATCGAAGGTGGTATTCCGATCGAATAACATGGAATATCTCCACTGTTAACCCTAAAAGATGTCTTTAACAACAGTGGCGGATCTGGTGGAAGCGGTCTCAACCATTATAGGCATAGCTGCATAAACTTCCTATATATAAACTACACATACAAAGATCTACAACTTTTATTTAAAACATTTCCCTGGGAAAATTCATTTAAGGGCACTTTTAGGGGAGCGGTGGGGGTTATGTTTTTCTCTAAAGTCTTATCATACATTGATTATTATACAATTCTATCATCCAAACAAACTTAATTAGAAATAAATAGGTGGCTAAAATTCCAAGTTTCAAGAAAATTACTAAACCGGAAGTGCGCTTTTACTGAACAGTTTTTTTCAGTTTACGATGAATTTCTTTAAATTTGGTACACAAACTATAAAATTTGTCAATTATAATTTTGAGAACTGGAGTGTGAGAAAGTTGTGTGAGTGTTTCACACCAGATTTTTTTTTTCCTGCCGTTTGTTTATTAGTGAAAGAGCGAGACATCTAAAAATTATCATAGTTCTGTTAATGTATTGGAAAGATTGTTTGTAATATGGATTTTTGTAAGTAGCCTCAAATTAAGGAGATTATTAATTTAAATCCTCGCTTGTTTTCCATAGTTCAGCTGTAATATAATTTTAACGTCTAATTAATTTGATTTTATTTATTTAAAGTTTATATTAATTTTTTTTTTTTTGGTTATAAGTTAAGTAGCAAATAGTTTTTTTCGTTTATTTCGTATATGTAAGATCTGTTCGAAATTATGTCAAGTTTATAATAATTTTTAGTCTGTAAATAGTTTATTCTTTTTTGAGCTAACTCCTTATCATTAAAAAAATGTAGGTTAAAACCATTTTTAAAACAATAAATCTTATTAGTATTTAACCAGATTATAATGAGAATGTCAAAAAAAAATTGTTCCCTCACTCCCCAATATAGAAAACTTTTTTTTTTATAAATAACGGTGTAAAAGGAAATGCTTTATTGCTGACGAAAAAAAAAAAACAGAAATTAACAAAACGGTGGTCAGTGGCACGGTTGGTTCACTTTTTGAGAGATAGGAGGACAGTATGATGGTTATGTTGATTGGCTAAGTGTATCGTGCAAGCATCTCCCTTATTGGACAGTGAAACTAAAACGTTCTGCCCTCCCCCACTTTACTACCCTTTGGCTGTTGCCAGATTCGTGCGACCGTGTCCGTAGCTGTTCCCACGCTCTCGTGAAGTTCAAAGATTGTCTATGACAGCTCACTCATTGGAAATCTTGTACTTCTTATGGCCTTCTTAAAAAATTAAACTATAAAATACAATTTTATCTATCAACAACCATAGTAGTAATTTTTTTTTGTAATATTAGTCTCACTTAGTTTCAACTTTGTTCTAATTTATAGTGCTACCTTTCAGTCTCTCCCAAGGATGTGTCGTGATAATTGAAAACAGATTTATGTCAAGGAAAATGTCATCTCTCTCTGTATTTCAAAACTACTTTGATATTTATTTGAAAATAATATCAGAAAAACTATATTATTTTGTTAAAATTCAAGGCAATAAATGAAAACTTAATTCACAGATAAAGGAGTACTTAATTCCAGCACTTGATAAAGTAGTACTTGAATTTTTTTAACTTGCATTTTTTGAATGAAATTATAATGTACAGAAATCTGAGATAAATTTTAAATAATATTAATAATTTTTTTTTTTTATTTCAATTAAATATACTACCATTATATGGGATGAATTGTTGGACCTATCGATTGTTTTGTATTAATATACTTAAATGTAGGACGTCAAGTTGCGAACAATAGAAAAAAACTTCCTTTACTAACTTGAAAATCTTCAAAAATAATTGTTAACTTCCACTTCTTATAACCCTTAAAAAAACCCTTAACATTTCCACCATCAAAATGACCCATCTTCTCAAATATTCTCTCCACAATCTTTACCATAACCAACAAGTTACTTTTCTATCCCATATATCTTGGGGATATCTTGGGTATTATCTGCAAAAATATTTTTAAAAAAATGCAATTCTTCAGCCCCAAATAATTCCAATACCCACAAAAACTCTTCACTAGATCAAAAGATCTACTCCTAAGACGTTATTCTCTGTTGCTAATTTACAAAATAGACTGTATAAATTGCTATGCTGTCTATATTGGCCAGACTTCGCAATATTTACAAAAATAGATTATTTTTTGTCTCAGCTACTGCAAACCTGAGGATTTTACTTATCCTTACCACCTTCCTTAATGGTTATAGGTATTTTTTGAAACATATACATACAGTATTTAAAGTCACATAAAATGATTTACATTTCAACAAGAACAAGAATTTACTAAACTGAACTAATCAAAACTACATAAAGAACATAACAATTACAAATACAAATGACATTAAAGTAGGGACTAATTTAAATGAATAATTTAAGTAAGAATAAATTATAAGAACAAAAGTATAAAACGTTTAATTCAACAGAAGTAACAAAATTTACAAAGTAATCGTTAAATTTATTTACAATTTCACCAGGTGATGTGGGCCAATCTGTGATGTGCTGAATTCTGTGCGGTGCTCAGAACTAGCTCGCTCTCAGATGTTCTAATTGACCACAGTCAATTAGAAAGTTGTTTTAACTGAATATTATGAATACCTTCGGGAAAATTTTGTGAAAATTGTCTTAAACATCAATTTTATTTTGTTCCATTAGTGTAAACGGTCAAATACAAAATGGCGGACTAATGTTTCATTTTACTTAATTCTCTTTTGCCTTCTTCTTCAGAAATGGAATAAAAATGCAGAGTTTTCTTTTTTATAGGTTACATTAATTTTATTAAATCGTAAATAATACGTTAGAAATGAAAAAAAATTTATTGCACAATTTGATCATTTAAAATATCTAAGGAAGAAAAGTAGTCAAAAAGTTCTAAACTGGTTTTTTTTTCAAAGAAATAATTAGCTATAAATAATTAGCCAACCTCAGTCTAGAAATGAAGGTGTCAAAAGTGGGCATGGTCAACATGATAATTCTAAATTTCTGATTGGCCTAACATACATCCACATTTTACACATTCACTTCTACACTGTGGTTAATTATTTATAGCTAACTATTCTTTGAAACAACTAGCTTAGAATTTTTTGTATTAATTTGTCTCCCGAAGGTATTTTATAAATTATTAAATTGTACAATAAAAAATTTTTATAAAAAAAAATACAAAAAATCAAGTTATTTCTAACATATTATATTTACTATTTTATAAAATTAATGTGAGCTATAAGGACAAAATTCAGAATTTTTCATTCCATTGTTGAAAAAGAAAATAAAAAAGAATTAGGCAGATGTGCAAGTTGCAGTGTAAGGCCGCCATTTTGATTTGACCGCTTACACTAATGGGACAAAATAAAATTGATGTTAAACACCCACAAAATTTTCTTCAAGGAAATCATAATATTCAAGTTAAGAAACTTTTCTAGACCTGAAGTTTTTAGCTATTCATTATAGTGTCTTTAATTTTATGTATGTGGCGCAGTCCACAAAGTATTGAAAGAGTATTATAAAGATGGAAATCTACGCATGAGCTAATGCAATCAAAATCTAGTTTCTCGCAACACCATAAAAAAAGGAATCGATTAAATCGAAAAAAGGAGTGCAATAAATAAATAAATTATAATAAGAAGAAGCGTTATATATTTGAGTTCGATAAACTAAACCTAAGTAAATTAGAGTAAGGGAATGTATTTTGAGTGTTTCCCATCAGATTTTTTGTATTTTTTTAGGAACAGAGTACTCAACAAATAAAAAAAAATCTGTTTTTTTTCACTTTTCGCGACTTTCTCAAAAATGTCTCCGTCGATTTCCTTGAAACTTCGTATATAAACTAAACATACAAAGATCTACAACTTTTATTTAAAACATTTCTCTGGAAAAATTCATTTAAGGTCAATTATAGTGGGGGTTATGTTTTCATCTAAAGTGCTATCATAGTTGATTATACAATTCTATCATCCAAACAAAATTAATTAGAAATAAATATGGAAATATATGGCCAGAATTCCGAGTTTCAAGAAAATTAGTAAACCGGAAGTGCGCTTTTATTGGACAGTTATTCAGTTTTCGACGAATTTCATTAAATTTGGTACACAAACTATAAAATTTGTCAATTACAATTTTGAGAACTGGAGTAAGAGAAAGTTGTGTATTTCACAACACTGGAGTTGTGTTATTAAAAGCACTTCCGGTTATCCAATTTTTTAAAACTCGGAATTTCAACAACATATTCAATTCTAATTAACATTATTTAGGTGATAGAATTGTTTGATAAATTGAAATAGCACTTTAGATGAAGACCTAACCCACCCCTCTCCCATAACTGCCCTTAAATGAATTTTACCGGGGAAATGTTTCAAATAAAAGTTGTAGCTCTTTGTATGTGTAGTTGATATACGAAGTTTAAAGAAAATCGTCGAAGCCATTTTTGAGAAAATCGCAAAAATTAAAAAAAAAAAACTAGTAATGTGGTACTTCCGGTTGAGGAATTTTGATAGATAACGTAGTGTCAGATCCCATGGTGATACCTAAACGGAATATGAAGTTTCAACTTTGTCCGGTTTTTCGTTTTTGAGCTATGCTTTTCGCATACATACACACACACACACACACACACACACACACACAGACCATTTGCTAAAAACCAATTTTTTTGGACTCAGGGAACCTCAAAACGGATATTTCCGGTGAAAACTCGATATAGAAAATTTGACACGGTTACAATACTTCCTCTTACTTAGGAGTAAGAGAAAGTAAAAAGGTTCATCGCCTAATTTATGTAACACTAATTTATTTGTTTCTATTACTATAAAATATTAGACAAAACACATAAGTACGGATGGGATTAGCTCAGTGGTAGCATACTGGACTTTAACGCAGACGTCCCTTTTGTTTGACCTAGGAGCATCTACAACTCACTACCCGGTGATAGGGAAAGTTGTCTGTAATGAGATACCGCTGACCGGAGGCTGACGTGCACTAAGAAGACTCTGGGCGCCAATGAGTACAGACAAAGAAAATTCAAATTAAAAAAATCAATATTTCCATATTGTGGATCTAAAAACAACGACCCCAGATATCTTTCAAGGGAGTTATATAACGTATTTTCACAAATATTGCAACTGATAAAATACCTGTTGAGAACAGTGATTATATTTGATGTATAGCACTAGTTGATTATACTGTAATCGGTCAGCTTCATTATTGTTATATTACAAAATAAAGAGATTATCTCAAAGATATTATAACATTATAACACCTTAATATGACTGGAACTTTAGTATGATAACTATAGTAAATGAACTTATAGGCTATTAGCTATGACTTATACTCAAAATTATTGCTACCGTGTTTATTTAGTTGAATTTGTGCACCTTGGATCCTGCAAAATGAACAAATCCGGGAAGGAGCTGGAAATCCGAAAAATCAAAGACTTTTTAACTGGACAACACACAGACTTCTAAAACGAACTTACCAACTAACAGAAGCTGGAACAGGCTACAAAATTTTGAGAGAAAACCGCCCAACGATGATCATCCAGGACTAAAACTACCCCAGGACGGTTTCCAAAACTCAAGCGATTAATATTTAGTTTAGTCTAATACATTTTTTTTGTATTATTTATATATTTATATTGTAAGGCACAATATTATAATAGAAGGGTATTGTATAAGGTGCCGGGCAAATAAAGATATTTTTCTTCATCAAATCTGAGATTTCACTGGAAATACTTAACAGGTTTTAAGACATGTAATGACAATTTAAAGTTAACCCTAACTTACAAATTGTCCAATAAACCCTAAACAAATTATTTGCGAAACAGTGTTTCAAATACATATGATATGTTTATAACTTATGCGGTTTACATTTCAAGTTTAAAGGAAATAATTTCACCCATTTTCAAATAATAAATTTTATAAACATCAATAATCATAATATATAATTATGTCATTCATAAATTTAGATTAATTATTATATTATAATCATTTCTTACAATAGTTATTTAACATTACGATATATATTATAAAGACCACATAGATACAAATAAATTAAAGCTTGTATCAGTTATAATTATAGCTAACTTATTTGTCTGTGAGAGTAAAAAAAAAATGAATGTAAATCCAAAACATAAATAAACCGTATTCTAGCCTTAACTAGACATAAATCTGAAAGATTCTTATTTCAGTTCTGAAATGTATGTACATATAAATGTGGCAATTAATTGCTTTTAATTATAGGAATAAAAATTACATACTATTAATCTTCAAAAAAATAAATTTTTAGTCTAATTGTTGCGGACCCAACTACATATTCAATTAATTGTAATAGCTTTATCAATATATAATGTCTTTCTTTTCGGAATGAATGTCATAGTGTTGTTATTCGCAGCTAATAGAATAACTGATTTTAATGGTTGTTTATTGATATGCAGCAAAAGGTAATTTGCTTAAGAGATTTTGATCTTCCAGATGATATTTAAACGAAATATCAAGTTTAGGTTAGTGCAAGTTTTGCTGATTCATAAAACAAACAAAAAATACGCCACATTATCTACACAAACCTCTTTTTCAAATTATACATAAATTTTGAAATTTAATACGATAACAAGACTTCCTCCTATGGAAGTAAGAAAGTAGAAATTAGGCAATGATTGATAACAAAAGAGAATACTTTTCATTCAACATATGCGTTCGAACTGATAGTATAACACACCCGAAATTATGGTTTACAATAAAGAACCAACTGGAAATTATTCCACTAACCAGGTTATGATGATGTGAAGCCTGCAGCATATGTGAGCGTTCTCTGTTATTGTTTTTATCGAAAAATCTAAATTTAACTAAGTATACAACAAAATTACACTTACCAACTTTCTACACCTTCCATATGATGTATACCTTACTCCATAACCAAACAATAACCTCCTCCAACATACAACTCTCTATTCATCCTAACAGGTATCGTAGTTTTTTAATTTTTAATATTTCTTAATCGTGAAATAATATGTATTATTATGTAATTTTCTGTCCTCTGTATTATTATGTATATGAAATATTATGTAATTGTGTTAATTCCTCATTGTTTTGTTTATATAGTTCCTGAGGAAGGATACTAAAGGTGTCCGAAACGTAGAAAAAACTTTTAAAGATAAAAAGTCTTTTTTTCTTTGGCCCCAGTCAACCAATATTTTGCTTGTTTGATTAACAACGGCCCAACATAATACTATTGTTTGTATTCTAATACAACAAAATTTTAGAAATAAAAAAATTGCCTAGAAATTACTATTATTTTTAATTTGTTATATACCAGAAAATATAGTCAAGTACAACCATAAACTTCAATAAAGAGTATCTCTTTTATATTTTAATTTTGAAATAGCAAAACTGCTATTTAAAAATTCCATTTTTAAGATTTTGCAAGAACAAATTTGTTAATATTACTGGAATAATCAATTTCATGCCAAATTTCCTTTTGAATGCTCTTTAGCCAGGAATGTCCAATCGGTTTGGACCAAGTTAATCTGTGAAAATGAGCTTTTTTCACAGCATTTGGTAACGACGTTCTGATAAAACCATTTAATTTCTTAAGCATTTCCTAAATTTGGAAAACAAGATTACAGAAAAATGTCTTAAATTAAATGATATACCTGTTACTCTATGTCAGGGGTCTCAAATTCAAACGTAGTGAAGGAGCAATCAATTAGATACACAACACACACACACACATATATATATATCAGTCGCAGGCAGTATTCACTATTAATCTGTGAATCAACATAAAATAAAAAGTAAATAGAAAGGTTCTAAGAAATGCCTTATTTTGCCCGGGACTTTACTACTTATATTTTTTGTATTGAAATACAAAAAATTTGCCTTGCTAAAATAGTTTTTTTCTTTAATTATCTGCGGGGAAGGACCAAGTGCTATGCTATCCAAAGCCCTTCTGGGCCCATATAGTTACCCCAAAGTTCTCAGTGCATTGCCGGCCTTCCATCAGTGTTCTCTCATTACAGACAACACAGTCCATCACTGGACTGTAAGAAGCTTCTAGGAAGAAAAAAATCTAAAGGCGGTAGATGGGCTCGAATCCGGTAGCTCCGCATTGCTAGTCCAGCGCGCTACCACTAAGCTCATACCTTCCCTTATTAAAATAGTTACTCTATCATTTAAATTTTTTTTTTAACCATTTTTACTTTATCTATTTCTGTATTTTCGAAATCGAGTTTTCACCGGATATATCCCGTTTGAGGTCCCAAAAAAAGAGTCCAAAAAATTGTTTTTAGAAAATGCTCTTTATATGTGTTTGAAAAAAAATATCAAAACGAAAAGTTGCAGGAAGCTCAAACGTGGTATTCCACACGAATATTTCGGGCAAAATCCATCAATCGGAATTGCCATTTTACTGAATGTTTTTTTCAGAACCGGCTCCAACGATTTTCTTTGAATTTATCAACTTCACATACAAAGATGTACAACTTTTATCGGAAACATTGCTCTGGGAAAATTTATTTAAGGGGACTTTGGTGGTGGTGAGGGGGATTATGTGTTCCTCTAATGTGCTATTTCAGTTCAACAATTTGCTATACAATTCTGTCAAAAATATTATTTAATAATTAAATAAGTTTCCAAAATTCTCAGTTTGAAGAAAATCGTTTGAATGGAAGTGTGGCTTTACTGAATAGGTTTTTCAGTTTTTTTGTAATTTCCTGCATAAAAATGCCGACAGTTTTGAACACGAATAAGAACTGTAAGTTTGAAGAAAATATGCCATTTCGCAGTAAGAGAAAGTCGTGTGAGTGTTTCATACCAATTATTTATTTTAAAAAAAAAAGAAACCAAGGTTACAAAAAAGTAAGTTCAATTATATTTTAAGAAAATTATTAATATACCTACAAAATTTGACTGACAAAAATAATGTTTTCTTGGGAAGATAGAGTTTTTTTCTGGTTTTAATCCTCAGATGTTAGAAAGAAAATTGAACTTCAGAAACATATCATCAGGGCCACAGGCTGAAGGCTATAAAAGTCTTCATGGATCGCCAGTTTTACGCTCCCTTTACTATATGATCTTATTTGACAATAGTTAGATGGGCATGTTCTGTTTTTAAAACAGTCCAGTAAATTATACATTAAATTTTCCAAGATTTCAGCCACATGCTTGGTCACTTGAAATCTTCACGTAATGAATTATACTTAATTATTTACTCTTACTACTAAGAACAACATAGTTCAAAAACTGAAAAATCGCAGAAAGTTCGAAGTTGATAATCCGTTTAGGCATCACCATGGGGTCTAAGACCAGTAAAAACCAGTAAAATTAAGACTTACAGACAAAACCTGATATTCTATAGATGTCTAAATATGTTTTTGCAGCTTGGTTAAAAGTCATTTAATTTAAACTTCTTGTTTTTCCCCCTTTTAACTAATGTGTCTTTTCTTATTAAAAGATTACATTAATGAGTATACTAATTGAGTTGAAGAAAACTAATTATTACTATTAAAAACTAACTAATGATAATTATAAACTAAAATAAAATAAAAACAAAGAGTTGATAATAAACAACAATTCCCTTATAAAATACTTTTAAACAGTTTTATAGTGTTTCTCTCTCTGCTAATTTACAGTATTATCGTGGCTAGGTTGTAAACATAGTTGTAACTTCCATAAATGTTGTTTCTATTAGTGAGAAAATACTATTGTAAATGATTTCCTTTTATAAAAAAGAGCACATTCCACACAGTAAAATACAAGATAAAATACATTCTTTTTTTATATATATATATTTTTTTGTAATGTTTTATTCTTTTTTTTTATATTTATTTATATAAATGGTTTGCTATATTTTAAATTCAACTAAAATAGTGATTGTAAACCTTATTTAATGTTGTACACTTGTTACATTACGGTTAATATGTTGACATATGTGCTGTTAAATTGTTCAATATTTTTTTTATATCTTTTTATTTATAAAAAACAAGAAAAGAAACCTGAAAACCATGTCTGACTTTTAGTATTTTAACAATGTATAACTTAAATGGTTGTTAAATCAAAAAAACAACCAACTAGCAACATCTAGCGAACTATTTCTACACTAAATACTCTATTACAAGTGAATAAATATTTTTGCTCTTTCTTTATCAATCTTGAGAAGTTTATTGTCGGAATGTGTTATAAGTTTTTTTTAATCAAGTTTAAAAAAAAAAAATGTTATACGTGACTCTAACACTTCCGCCTATAAAATATTACCTCATATATTATCGAACTTATCGCATGTCAAGAATTCTTGCTACTCGCTTGTTAAATTATTTACTTCATAGCAAAAGCGATTACTTCCAATTGAAATTAAAATGACCGTTTACTGGTAACTAACAAGGTGATACAAACAGAATAAACAATAGAAAAAAAATATGGGATGAAACAATCATAACGACTTTCTCATACTGCAGTTAATACAATTTTATAAAATTGACGAATTTGGTTTATTCTTGGATATTTTTGCTTAGATATATATTTTCTACGCTTTTGTCTTTCTTATACTAAATATTTAATATGGGTTTTGATTTCTCTACTTTAGTTAAGATGAAATACTTTTATCTTGAAGTTTTTAATCCAATGTGGCCCCTTTCTTATGTATTCGTCATGTGGATTTTGTGTTTGTTCCAAACTTTTAAGCATAGATTTTTCCTCACTATTACTCACTACATATTTAAGTAAATGAAGGAGTAAAACAGTTCTTTAAAAACAATACAAAAATGGAATAAAATATTATAATTTGATTCATAATAATAAAATAGATAAATAATTGAAACTGAAAAGGAATCTTTAAAAAATAATTCAAAAAAGGAAAGAAAGTTTACAAAGTGAAGTAAAATATAAGTGAATATCAAATAAAAAGAAGAAGAAGAAGAAGAAAAAAAAAACTTTAGAGATAAATAAAAACAAAACCTATAAGCAAACAATAAAATTAAAAAAAATTGTTTTAATATGAAGTTATAATGTGCTTTATTGCAGTGTGGAAGATTGTTGCGAGTCTGGAGGAGTTAGGAAAATAGGCAGGACTTGAAGCAGTTTAATGAATTGGATTTTTTAATAACTATTGGTAAAGAATTCCAGAGAAAAATGAAAGGACGAAATATCTCAAAAACAAAAAATAACAGGAAGCTGAAATTTGATGTTCCGTTTAGGTTTCCGTTAAGGTTTCGGACTTCAGAGAATCTAAACGAAGTAAAACTTTGTATACTATCTATGCACATAAATACCTATCGCTTTTATTTAAAACATTTTTGGGGGAACAGTAACGTTTAGCTTTCTGCTAAAGTACCACTTCCCTGCAATATATGATTTTGCCGCCTAAATAGTATTAATAAATATTTAATGCGTAGCTATATAATTCCAAAGCTGAAGAATATAGGTTAACTGGAAGTTTGACTTTATTTAAAATTTTTGGGTTTTCTTGGAATTTTCACGAAACGATTCCAAAGATTTCCATTACATTTGGAATACCAACTGCTCAGATATAAAATTGTTTCTTGTAATTGTAAAATTTTGCTGTAAAAATTGGTTTTTTATTAAGTATTCTGAAGAACTTGCGACATTAAATTTCAAATATGTTTACCCAATATTATTGGCACACTTGTTTGAAATACAATGTATTTACTTCTACTGGGTATTCACTCAGCACCCGCCCTAGCGGTTACGTCACCCCGGACAAAAAGACAAATTGCCACCCCTCAAGAATATATATATTTTAAGCAAATCTATGCATGTTCAAAAACAAGCTGAAGCAGCGCTCTGCTTGCGTGCTAATGCTATTCTGTTCAGAGAAGTATATACATGTTCAAACAAGTTCAAGCATCATCTTTTACAAATTCTGCGTTAATTTTTCAAAAATAGTGTAAATATTTTTTAACTGCGGTGTGGTGGTTGGTTCCGCAGAGCTGGAAAGCATCAGAGACATTTTCCGTGGTAGCCTGCTTCATTTTGTGGTCATCGACCGGTTTCGGGCGTTCGCCCATCTTCAGGATGCATGTTTTCCACCCAACTGACCATACTCCTTGACCTAGTTTAAGAGTTTAGTTTTAAATGCAGTTAAAATCACCAGTCAGTGTGAAAAACTGACTTTGCTCTGTGCAAGTCTGTGTTGTCGCACTGTCTGAAAAACGCATCCTGAAAATGGGCGAACGCTCGAAACCGGTCGATGACCACAAAATGAAGCAGGCTCGCACGGAAAATGCCTCTGATGATATTTTTCAACTTTTAGACATAAACAATATAATTACGCTACGCACTGTACATTTTTAGCGAACGAAAATTATCGATATGTGAAATTTTCTATTAATTCAATATTTAGCACATCAATATTTTTTTCATATTTACAGCCAAAATGGTGTCCCGCATCTAGAGCGGGCGCTGATTCACTTCTAGATAGTTGTCCCTCCTCCATCATTACTAGTTATGTAACTGCATTAACAGCAGTCTGAGTGGATGTTTCACACTAGATTTTTTCACATCCCCTTGCTCTTAAAGAGTTCATCTGGGAAGCCTAGACGCTAGGAAGAATTCAGAGTGGAACAGGTCATAAGATTAATTCAAGTTAAGAATAATTAAGAGCAACTCGAGCACGTCTCTAGTTATAACCAGTTAGCTCTGCTGAAAGGCTTCTTGTCTAGCTTACCTAAAGACTTATCAAGACATTAAATTTCTGTTTAATTACCCAAAAATTAATATTAGGAATATTATATTTCATGCACTTAACTACTAAATCAGTCTCTATCTGGGTGAAGAAAAACCACTAACTTTAGCCTCCTCATTTCCATGACTACAATGACAGGACTAGAAAGTTAACTCTAAAACCGTAAGTATTACAATAAACATTACATTGAAGTGAAGTCTCTACACGAATTTGGTGAATTTGCTCTGACGATTGATGAAAATCCGAAACCGGTCAGGAACAAAATCATTATGCATGCAAGGACTGATAAAATACCTGATATTACAATAAACCATTAGTGGGTAATAAAGCTGGGCGAATATGTGCAAAATTTGCTAATGAATATGCAGAGTTCTTGTTTACATTTTTTTTTTTTCTTTAATTATTGTTATTTATTCATTTTGACATAAACATGATCAAATAAAGAATAGTAATAGTTCTATGTTATGTAGTTAATAATATATTGTAGTGAAATAAATATTACAAGAGACCAACTATTGACAACATAATAATTAAGTTTTTTTTTCTTTTTTTACTATTTTCTTTTCTAAATGAGTTATCAGAAAGCTATAATTATTCGGTACCCTAAAAATTTACATAATAGTCTTAAAAGTATTTTGATGTAAGATGGGAAGATTCGGTGTCAGTGCTGTAAACACGTATTAATTTTGTCGGTTCATTTTTTATTTTTTTATTTTAAAGTTCTATGTTTATTAGTTGTTCTATGGACTTCTCTCACCTGGGGCACATCTCCCATGTTTGGGTGGTCTCTTTTTTCTAACAAACAGTTCATTACAGTATGTACAACTAACAAAACAATCAGGTGTATATGTGTGTATTTATATAAAGATTTCTTAATCTAACATTGACTTTGGATAAAATATATAAGTAGTAAAAATTAAAGCTCTCATAGAAAAAGATGCCACAAGACTGCAGCACCATCTTAAACAGCAACTTATGTTCAAAGCATTACTTTTAAATTTCTGTTAATTATTCTTGTTGAATTCTTTCTTGTTTGGGTGGTCTCCCGATCCTAGGATCCCGATATAGGTTCTTCCTAAGTTGAAAGCGGAAGACATTAGCTAATACATTTTTGTCAAGAGTTTTTGCTTGTAATTCGGAAAAGGAAGAAACTGCCCCTAGAGGCAAACAAAACTTTTTAATTACAGAAATATTTTGCCTTTTTAACTGCCTAAAATTCAAAATCCAACATTTTTTTTTTTTTTTAAAGACTGGTCCCATTAAAATATTCTATTTGTCCATTAAACAGACGATTTAGAAAAAAAGAAATATTTAATATAAGGAAGAGAAAACCTTGGAGAATGTCATCTTATTCTCACAGTATGCATTAATTGTCGTAACTAAATGATCCGAAACCTGAGAGAAAACTCCTTATGGTAAAAACAAGCTTCTAGTAGAGCCAATATGATCAATCCTCCAATATTCTTGCCAATTCTTAATATAGTAAATGGAAATATTAAAGTTCGGTAAGGAAGGGATTAGTTCGGTGGTAGAGTGCTGAACACTCATGCGTAGGTCCCGAGTTCTAGTCCAGGCTAACCTTAGATTTTAGTTCACTTTCCGGGGGGCCAGCACTAAGTAGGCTCCAGACGCCAATGACTATAGATGTTGAAACGCCTTAAAATAAATAAATAAAATAAGGTTCGTCTCAGAAAATAAAAAAAACTGTCTTTGCCCAAGTTTCAACAAATATATATCGTTTTACAAGGTATGAATAGAGATTAATAAGTGACCACTTCAATTAATTTGGTATAATAAATATAATATAAAAATAAAAAAGTAAATTTTGTTATGTTAGGCTATTTGAGAGGATCTAGGTAGCCAAATCTCAAGGCGACCCAAGGCCCTAGTTACCAGCACTTGCTAGTCGCATGAGATTTCCAGATTTCTTTGGAGTCGGAGTAAGTCTTAGTCAGGGTCGTATGAAGTAATTAGACTGTCCATCAGTAAAATTAGTTTTATTCCACTATAAGCGAAGTTGGAATCTTTACGGCGGAGACTCTAAAAGTTCTGTTTAGCGAACCCGTATATAAAAAATTTCAAGAACACTGTAAAATACAATATAGACAAAGTATTAGTTTAAAGTCCGTAAGTTTGTAAGTTAATTGGGTATATGTCCTTTAGTAGCCAGTTTTGTTCAGTAAGTGGTTGCCATAACAACCTATCTAGGAGATGTAGTAGTGTACTAATGAGAGTTATAGGTGGTCCCACAGTATCTACAAACATATGCCGCTCCATACACCATCAAATCACACAGCTATGTGACTTATGTATTGTGTACGTGCAGTGTTTGTGTAGGAGGCAGTCTCTGAGAACTGTCTGGCGCCTACTGTCATCAACTACAACTTAAATCAAGCTCATTATTATCTTCTCTCCAACTGATTTGCTTTTATAACAAATTCATAAACGTATTGTTCTTGTTATTGTTTTAAACATTAACGTATTTTTTTATCGGTATTATTATTATTATTTTTTTTTTTGTAAATATGTTTATCACTCACTCATTCACTGTTTAAACTAAATTTTCCATTCAGCTTTCTGGACTTTATTTAATAGCTCTCCGTTTAATATTAATGATTTTAGATTCTTGTTTTTATGTAACCGTCTTGCGTTCAATTCCCAGTGATGTCCAATCAAGAACCGCTCAATACATACACCAGGGATTAGCTCAGTGGTAGCGCGTTGGACTAGCAATGTGGAGGTATCGGGTTCGATTCTGGCAGTGCTGCCCTTAAATTTTTTCTTCCTATGTGCTTCTCTCTACAGCTCTTTGTCCGGTGATGGACAGTGCTGTTTATAACAAAAGTGCACTGGGAAGACTCAAGGCGTTAGTGACCTTCAATTAAAAAAAAATAATAAAAAAATTAAGTAAATAATTGAATAAAAAAATCATAATAATTAAATTCTTTTAGTTTATGTTCGTTTAGTTTATCTATAGTGATGAGAATTCATTGTTGTTAAGCGTCTTTGGATATAAGATAGTTATTGCAGCATATAATGTTCTGCCATTTGAAAGGAACTCGTAGCATTAGTGATGAAGAATGACGCAACGATAATACTAAGAGAGAAGTTAAGTTAAATTGTTACGATCTGAGAATGGAATTTCCGGTTGGTTTTTTCCTTTAATCATACCGTACAGTTTGTCACCGTATCTGCCAAACAGTCCAGTCTCTGTTCTGAAATGAAATTCAAACGGCATATCAGTTGAATGCTAAAAGTAAGGAAGTTACAATAAACAGAAACTATCTTGCTTTTATTGCAGCACAGATGTAAATGTCCCTGTTTACGCTGTTTAAGAAACACTCCTATAGTCAGTATGTGAAGCAGGCGAATTGCCTCTAGACTTAAGTTGAAAGATATTAGCTGTTAGATCTGTAAGTAAGGTACTGAGTTCGTCTTACTGGAAAAAGAAAACACTATTATCCGACAGTTTCACAGACATGTCAAAATTTTCATCACAACTTCACAAACCCATGAAATTACCAGATTTTTTGCATTGCATGTAGATCTACATCATTTGTTTGACACCACTTCTCTGTCAGATTTACTTACCTCTGTTAGATCTTGTTAATTATGAATTTCAAGCAGGGCCGGTCAACTATGCATCACGGCCTGTGTGCAACAACATTTTCCAGGGCGCCTTAAAAAAAAAAAAAGAATCTTATGTAAAACACTCACAATCTCATATTCCAATTTACTTAGTTACACAGTCGCTAGTTTATCGAACTCTATTTTCCCACTATCTCATTTGTGTCAACACAATATGCTCCTCGTGACTAGGCGGCATCACAGGGTCAAGCACGCGATCGCAGAGTCTCTTAGGGCTCTTGATTATACCTGCTTTGAGGAAGTGTACGCTGTTGATGATGAGGGCTCTGCGCGATATGCAGATATAGTGGCCTTTAAAAGGGACAGCAGTCTAGCGTACATCATTGATCCGACGGTGCGTTATGAAAATAACGATCCACAGCAGGGGGATAAGGTCGACATAGAAAAGCGTGCCATTTATAGCAAATGTATTACATATCTCTCCGAGAAGTATAGAGATATGTTTGGGGAACGGGACTATAAAGTGCGTGGTCTATGGTTCGGTGCTCGGGGGACTATTCCAAAGAAAACGGTGGAATTCTGGGACGAGGTCGGTATAGACCCGAATATATTGCCGAGGCTAACGGAGGAGATTATTATAGACTCTCTAGCCATCATTAACCACCACATCTACAGTTAGACTTTGCGCACACACGTCTGTTGTCGAAAAGTGGAAAACAATAACAAAACAAAATTATCTGTTTCATGATTTAATCTGTGTAATAATGTATTGTTTCCTCTTTCTTTGTTTATGTCAGTTCGATTGATTGGTAAGCTGTGTGTTAGCAACTCGATATTGTCGAGCAGCCCCACTGACAATTCTTTACGAATAAAGTGTTTCTCTCTCTAACGCTTCTTCTCATTATAGTTTATTGTTTAATTACACTAATAATTATTGTGGTAATTGGTTCCGCAGAGCTGGAAAGCATCAGAGACATTTACCGAGGTGGCCGGCTTCATTTTGTGGTCATCGACCGGTTTCGGCCGTTCGCCCATCTTCAGGATGCGTTTATCAGACAGTGTGATAACACAGACTTGCACAGAGCAAATTCAGTTTATACACTGAACACTGTTTATACATACCAGTAAACTGTATAAACAGTTAAAAACAGTAAAAAAGTTATATATAAACTGTTTATTCACTGTTTGGTATAAACCGAATTTGCTCTGTGTAAGTCTGTGTTATCACACTGTCTGACAAACGCATCCTGAAGATGGGCGAACGACCGAAAGCGGTCGATGACCACAAAATGAAGCAGGCTATCACGGTAAATGTCTCTAACACTAATAATTAGTTCGATTCTTTTTTCTTTTTTTTATGTTGTTGCGAGGAACTAGATTTTGATTGCATGAGCTCATGCCTAGATAATCCCATCTTTAATGCTTTATGCACTGCGCCAGCTGTACAAAATTAAGGACACTACAATGAATGGCTAAAAATTCCAAATCTGAATATTATGACTTCCTTGGAGAAAATTTTGTGGGTGTTTAACAGCAATTTTATTTTGTTCCATTAGTATAAACGGCCAAATACAAAATGGCGGACTTACATTCATCTTGCAGTTCTGCATTATTATCTTATGCCTTCTTTTCAATAATGGAATGAAAAGTATAATTTTTTTTCCTTTTTAGCTCACATTAATTAAATGTGATAGATACTATGTTTAGAAATAACTTGATTTTTTGCTCTTTTTATATCAAAAAAAATTTTATCGCGCAATTTGATAATATTAATTATAATTAAATGTGTTGTTGAAATTCCGAGTTTGAAAACAATCGGATGAGCGGAAGTGCGTTTTTAATGTATTTTTCAGTCTTTGGTATTTTTTTACTTCCTTGCAATTTTCATAAAAATGGCTCCGATGATTTTCTTCAAACTAGGTATAGATTAGATTAGGTTAGATTCTAAAGGGGGGATTGGCTCTTCAGCCTGCGCCAACGCGACATCCCATGAATCTATTGTGGCACTCCCCAAGTTGGAGACCCTTCCCCGGTCCTGTCCATTATCGGACTGTGGAGTTGGGGGGGCTCCCGGGTAGTCAATTGGGGCACCTGCCATCAGAGCACCCTCTCGAGTCCTGCTTGCCTTAGTAGTAGTAGGCTTAATAGGCCCGAGAGGGGGCCCCGGCTGAGGCTTGTTGGCACCAGCTTCTCTTTTCCAAAGTGGTACCTTAGCCATACCAGCCCCTCGCACTGACATACCGTGCAGCGCCGTTTCCTCCTCTTCCTGACAAACCTACACAGACTATCCGTTGCATGTGCTTGTTAAGTTTACAATGGCCAGTGAGAACGCCAACTGCTATCCTTATGGCCACCCGGCCTAATTGGAGTAATTCCGCAGTTAGCTTGGGCGAGTGGTATGAATAAACGTTTTCGCCTGCCTTTGGCCTGGGGTTTTGACCCACCATTCCCTTGATATCGGTCCTGCATCCATGTCTTGATGGATGCACTCCTAAGGCATCTTGAGACGCCACAGTACGGCTCCGGCCCGATAAGTGCTCCGATTAAACCTTCCCGGGCCAGCCGGTCTGCCACTTCATTGCCTCTATAACCCAAATGCCCAGGTACCCAAACCAGGAAGACCTTATTATGGCTATTAATTTCCCAGAGTGCACCTAGGCAATCCCACACCAGCTTTGAGCTGATCTCCCACGAGTCAATTACCCGCAAAGCAGCCTGGCTATCCGAATAAATGACGACTCTGGAGTTATGCACTCCCCGTCTTCTTATTTCGGCGGCGCAGGTGATAATCGCAACTAGCTCTGCCTGAAAAACCGTGGCTAGTCTTCCCAGGCTCATCGAGGTATCCGAATAAATGACGACTCTGGAGTTATGCACTCCCCGTCTTCTTATTTCGGCGGCGCAGGTGATAATCGCGACTAGCATTGCCTGAAAAACCGTGGCTAGTCTTTCCAGGCTCATCGAGATATTGCATCTCGGATGGGCCTCGTACACGCCGGCTCGCACTTCTTCTTCCATCTTAGACCCGTCCGTGTACCACATAAATTCGCCTGTAATTAGCCCTTCCATGCTCCAGGTATATCAACTACACATACGACAATCTACAGCTTTTATTTAAAACATTTCTCTGGAAAAATCCATTTAAGGGCACTTTTGAGGGAGAGGTTGGGTTAGGTTTTTCTCTAAAGTGCTATCATATAATTGATTATACAATTCTACCATCCAAACAAAATTAATTAGAAATAAATAGATGGCCAAAATTTGCGAGTTTCAAGAAAATTATTAAACCGGAAGTGCGCTTTTACTGAACTTTTTTTTTTCAGTTTTCGACAAATTCCAACGAATTTCATCAAATTTGGTACACAAACTATAAAATTTGTCAATTACGATTTTGAGAACTGGAATAAGAGAAAGTTGTGTGAGTGTTTCAGTCAGATTTTTTTTTCCCAAAGAAATAATTAGCTATAAATTATTAGCCAATGAAATGTAGAAGTAAAGGTGTTAAACGTGAGAGAGTGGTCAACATGATAATTATAAATTTCTGATTGGCAATAGCGTACACCCACATTTCACACCTTCACTTCTACATTGTGATTGGTTAATTATTTATAGCTAATTATTTCTTTGAAAAAACTAGTTTAGAATATTTTTATTAATTTTCCCGCCGCAAGTATTTTATAAATTATCAAATTGTGCAATAAAATTAAAAAAAAAAAAAAAAAATGCAAAAATCAAATTATTTCTAACATAATATTTACTGTTTTATATAGTTAATGTGAGATACGAGGGCTGCTCTTTATATTTGTGTCTTAAGGATGAAAACACAAGCATTTAAAGACAAAATCGATTTTATTGTTTTTCAAAATATTTCCCATGAAGATGAATACACTTTTGCATGCGTTGGAACCAATTTTCAAAGCACTTTTTCCACTCCGATTTAGGTACTTCTAAAACATGGGTTTTGAATGCAGCAACTGCTTCTTCAGGAGTAGGAAACCGTTGTCCACGTAGTTTTTTCTTGATGTTCGGGAACAAAAAGAAATCATTAGGTGCCAAATCAGGGCTGTACGGTGGATGACCCATCAATTCAATGTTTTGCCCTGCCAAAAACTCCATTGTTTCAGCCGATCGGTGGCAGCTCGCATTGTCGTGATGCAGAATGATGCGTCTTTTCTTTGACTTTTCCCGAAGTTTCTCAAAGACTTCTGGCAAACAAATAGTGGTGTACCATTCCGAATTGACCGTCTTACGTTCCTCTAATGGCACAGTCGCCACATGACCGGTAATGCCGAAGAAACAGGCAACCATTTGCTTTGATGTGCTTCTTCCACGAACAACTTTGGTTGGGTTGGGCTCGTCTTGAAAGACCCATACGGTGGATTGCTGTTTTGTTTCAGGATCATATGAGTATATCCATGATTCGTCACCTGTGCAGATATTATAAACTGCTTTTGATGCACCTTGAGCGAATTTCTTCAACATTTTCTTGCACCAATCAACACGAGCATCCTTTTGTGCGTTTGTCAGGTTATGCGGTATCCAACGCGAACAAACCTTTTTCACATGCAAATGTTCATGCAAAATCTTATTGATGCTTGTCATACTAATGCCTAAAGATGCTTCAATCTCGCGATATGTTACATGACGATCATGCTTTATTAGCTCATGCACAGCATCGACGTTTTCTGGCACAACAACCGTTGTTGGACGACCTTCACGGGATTCGTCCTGGAGTGATCGTCGGCCACGATTGAATTCGTTATACCAGTTTTTAATGGTGCTTCATTACCATGTAAGGAATTAAGTTCATCTGTGCACTGTTGTCGTGTCAGGCCACGTCGAAAGTTATGAAAAATTATTGCACGAAAATGTTCACGAGTTAATTCCATTTTCTCCTAAGATCACTTTTTCAACCTGCTATCGCTAACACTAACAACAATGAAATGACAAAATGTTTTGGTTGAGGTTATGTTTAACAATGTGAAGGTTGCACTGGAAACATCAGCTGGTGCCTAGCAACAATCAGTGTTACCAAGGCCAGAAATATAAATAGCAGCCCTCGTATAAAGAGAAAAAACGCAGAAATTTCATTGCATTATTGAAAAAAAGAAGGCATAAGATACTAATGCAGAACAGCATGATGCAATTAAGTTCGCCATTTTGTCCTAGAAACGTAGGTAAAAGTGGTAAAAAATGAAGGTTTATATTTTGAAGAATGAGTTGTAATTAAACATTTTTATATTACTTTAAAAAAAACACTGTTTTTATGCACAAAAACTTTTGTAACAACCCAGTTTTATCTAATTGTATTAACTGCAATAAGATTATATCATATCAGAAATTTTTTCAATACTCGAAATTCTTTGAGTAAAGAAAATATATAATTCAGGTAGGTAATCGGCGTTATGAAAGTGTAGAAGCTGTGCATTTTCTAACGATAGACCACGCGCCTTAATAGTAGAGTTTGTAGTAAGGTGTTTAAGTAGTTGGCAAGATATCCGTCAGTGTGTGACCAGTACTCCACAATGTGGGCATGTATTATTATTATATTCACACATATACACAGGTGTGTGAGCATGATAATCAAGACAGGTAATTCGGTATGTTGGAGCTTGGCCACTAACTACTAGGCGGGAAGTACAAACCCTATGGTCAAGAGTGTGTGTGTGTGTGTGAGAGAGAGAGAGGTGTTACTCGTTGACTAACTAGATTGCCTGAAGCAGCACGTACTTGGACAAGCTCTACCGCACACCCAAATAATATATTATACTTTACTAATATTATATTCTTTCATGGAGGAAAAACAAGACAAGTGATAAAATTGTTTTTATTATTATCTCTACTAATAACTTACAGCTGATATAAACAATACAATACATTTTCAGAAATATAATTCTCCTTATTGATTATATTATGGGCAGTTCAAATGAAGAAAAGACACGCATTATATTGTACTATTGCATTCACTATTTATATTTGAAGTAACGAATACACTAGATATTTACTAAGGAAATATATCAATTACAGTTAAAAAAAAAAAAATGTCAAGTGTTACTCAATAAAATTTAGGTTTATAAATCCAATTAAATAATTTTCACCTAACTATTCAAGTATGTAATTTCATGAAGAGGCCGGACTGGGGGATTGTAGTGGAATCGTTTATCGGATGATCTGATCCCACCGTGATATCACCAGATGTAGTGGAATTGTTTATTGTGATTCCTGAGATATGTAGTAGATGTCTTAAAGAGGGCGGAAGTTAGTTTAGAGATTTTTTGGAAGTTAGTGATCGAATTATTAACACGGAATTTATAAAAATAGACTGTATTTGTACAATAATTTAAACGTGAGTAATGGTAACTATTAACAAGAAATACTTGGAAATAAATAGGAGATAAATAAATAATAATTTAGAATGATTAAATAAATGAACTAAGATGCACAACTAAGGAAATAAGTATAAATAAAACCTGTATAAGGACGCGGAACTTGCTGCTCGTATAATAATCTTGAAGACGTACTGAAGTATAATCATATAATCATCCCCTCTTCCAATGGGGCGAAGTTTATATATTAGTGTTAGCAACACTCACACCAAGACATCTGTCCTAGTGTGCGACCTTGGCTAGTTTGGTGACCAGCGATTTTGGTCAGTGGCCAGCCTTAGCGGTGCTTGCTTTGATGTAAAGCATCGACCCTTCGTTTTGTTTGTTTGGCCGCGGCCTAGTCTTGAAGACAGCAGCCGGCTAGGACACTAGTAATAAATTATTCTTTCTTTGTTATGTGTTGTGAAGGTTTGACATTGCTATGACCTTGCCATGTCATTACAGGATCCTGGTTCACGGATGGATCCAAAATGGCCTGCGGAACTGGAGCCGGAATATACTCCACGGAGACCTATTGATGGATACTCCACGGTATTCCACGCTGAAGTTTATGCTATGTTCATTCCGCTATGAGAAGAACTTAGTATGGGCCCTAGGAATAGAGAGATATGCATCTTTACGGACAGCCAGGCGACACTGAAGGCTCTAGAGGCATTCAGAATTACTTCTTCCCTAGTCAGGGAGTGTAGAGACTCCTTGGAGGGGCTTTCCCGGAAAAATTAAATGGCGGCTGGTATGGGTGCCTGGACACAAGGAGATAAAAGGTAATGAACTAGCGGACCAACTGGCCAGGAATGTAGCGAACATCCCTTTCTGCGGGCCGGAACCTGTTCTGGGGGGGATAGCCAAAAGTATGGCGAGGGCGTCTCTGAGAGAATGGACTCGGAGAGATCATAATCGTCATATGGAGGCTAAGTACTGGGGCAAAACATAGCAAAATGGTTATGCCAGAGTTGTGTAAAAGAAGAACCAGAGAGACAAGAAACACCTGCCCAAGGTGGGATTATTTGATTCGGAGCCCTTGTATTGACTGTGTCAGGAGGAGGAGGAGGAGGAGACGGCCTCTCGCCTGTTGTTTGATTGCGTCGCAATCGGTAGAGTGAGGTACGAGATCTTCGGTACGTTGAGACCGGAGGAAATCGTACTTCAAGAAGGATTGGTGGGGAAGGTCCTGGACCTCATGAAGAGGGGAGGATTCCTCTACTAGACATTAAGGGGTTGGCACAATAAGCTTCAATGGGCAGGCTGCAGCGCGTGGGTTAGAGTCTCCCCCCCTGTGTCATTCTATTCTATGTAATTTCCTTAATTTTTTATTTTGTAAAAAGCCACTGAAGAAGGCATGCATCCGTGCCGAAACGATGGCAAAACGGAAGTTTCTATCCAACAGACCTATACGACAATAATAAGAGTGAATTAGAATGTACAAAGTTCTTAATTGGCAAAAAATAGTTCGCATGAAGTTAATATACAATATAAGCCAGATAAACTAAGAGGCGATTCATTCGGAGAAAGCCACTGCCTTTTGGGGGACCGGAAAGTAATGTCATTTTTTTACATTAAATTCATACAGATAAATTTTTAACAAGTTTTTATTCTTAATCAATAATGTAATCACACTCGTTATCAAAAACCTTTTTCTATCTAGTAAGCAAATTTTCATACCGAATCGATAAAAATCAATTGATTTTTGAGCAAAATATCTGGAGATGGCAATTTGGATGGACATCATCCAAATTTTCAAATTTTTGCCACTTAGAAAATGTTGTAGCAATTGGAATAAATGGAAATCCATGGCACAATATTGGGCGAGTAAGGTGGGTGAGGCAAAACTTCCTACCCCAATTCATTAATTTTTTCCAGAGTTCGTCTAGCAAAGTGCGGACTTGCATTATCATGTTGCAGAAAAACCCTTTTCTGTTGACAATCGCTGGGCACTTTTCAATTAAAGATTGATTTACTCGATCCAATTGTTCACGGTAAAGGTGAATTGCATTTACAGGGTGTAAACCTGGCTTAGCTGTACTTCGTGGCGATCCATTTGGAGAAAGCCACTGCCTTTTGCGTTTTGGATTATCATAGAGGACCCCTTTTTCATCCCCAGTGATCAAGCAATCAAAAAACGCTTTTGATTGTGTCAGTGAAGCAATAAGTTGCATGTGGTGGAACGTTTAGCATTGTTTTCTTTGGACAGATTATGCGGGACACCAAACACCTGCTCTGCTTATTTTCCATTCTACTGCAAATGTTCTTGGATGGTCGTCCAAGGTTGGTTAAGTGTGTTTACCAGTTCCTCGATTGTCTGACACGGATTTATTTCCACTTCCGCTCTTAACATGTGATTGTCTAAAGCTGTTGGTCTTCCTGACCGATACGAGACGAAAAGATCAAAATTATCGGATTTGATCTTTGAAAACCACCTTTAGCATTTACGAATGTCTGATGTACTTGGATAAACATTGCAAATGTTTTTTGGTAGCATCTGTTGCGTTACTACCCTTATGAAACTTAAAAAGCATACAATGCCGGATATTTACCTCTTCTGGTATTTGGCTGGCCATTTCACCAAAAATTGCAAAAAAAAAAAAAAAACAGTTCAAGATTTAATTATTTGCGAGCAAACAAGTCACTCTACTCTTAAAATGTCTTTGAGGTACAAAATGAGCTGATAAATCACAAACGAATATCAACATGAGCAGAAACGCATTACTTTCCGGTCCCCATAATATTTCATTAATACAAATTACTGTATATAATTAATTGTTAATAAGTTTGTTCGTGCAGCAGTCCCAAACCGTCAGGAGCATGAGCACAGAGATTATGCTGTTCGTGCAGCAATTTCTCAAATTCAAACGGTTTCAAACTCAGAGTAATGTGTTCGTGCTGTTTTTCAAACCGTCAGCAAACCATTTGCAAACTATCACAGCAGTCAGAGCTCAAAGCTCCAACCGATTTCAAACTGACAGTCCGACGCATGCGCAAAGCATTTTAACGCATTAAATTATTTCTTACTCTGCTTCTCCGACTGTCTTGGCCAATATTCCTTTCTATTTATTTTTTTACTTAACCTGAGTTTGTGTTAACCACTTAGAACAATTTGCTGTTCTGTGCTATCTCTGACAGTCCTTTAGAAGTATACGAATAGATATCGCGTACTTTATGCTGTACTCATGTCTACTTATTTATTTCCTATATCCTAACCATTTTTAATGAAACTGATTTCATACAGATGTATGAGCTAGTTTATTACAGATTTAGAGCTAATAACTGTAAAACAAACCTTCCATTATTTCTTCCTGAATGCTTTATAATTATCACGGTACAATACTGATCACAAAGCGTTCTTGCAGGTTAAGCTTCAAACAGTTTCAAACTGGGCATGCTGGAGCATGCGCAATGAAACCAGTTTGAAAACCGTCAGAACTATCACAAACTCGCTGCACGAACAAACCTATTATCACACGATTTTTTATTTTATTTTATTTTTGGATTAATTTAACATATTATATAGTTGGGGAATATACCCTCCCTACTGCCTGCCAGTTATTAGGATTCCTTAAGCTGGCTACACAAGTAACTGCATACTTTAACGGTTTACATGCGCAGTTGGCTTGTTCAGGCATACTTGATCGTTTGTATGAGAAACTTGCACAAGTCAGAAAATGTTTAAACTTTCATACTGCATACTTGTGCGCGCCATCTTGTTTATGTTTAACTGAACGTGTGTAGCAGACTTGTGCAACCTCTGTATCAGTCTCGTGCACGCCAGAGGAAGCGTTTGTTTTAATTTTCGAGTCCATATAAAGGCGATATTTATTATTTTATCATTATGTCGGTTGATTTTAGGAAGGGTCACAGAGAAATTATGGAAGAATTTATTCACATTTATGAAAGTGAACACTATTAATTTATTCACACTTGATAAATTAATGTGTGAATAGCTTTTTCATTTCTTCAGCCATTCTTTACACCACAAAGAACAATTTTTTCGTTGACTTTTTCTTTTGTAAATTAAAATAAAAGCTGCTAAAGCGAGGGCGTCGTCTTCATCCATCGTCGCCATCTTTCAAGCATCTGCTAACACTCTTCAAGCATACATGAGCCGTGTGGATCACATGTATAATTGCGCAAAAGACCTGTGCATGTATACGTTCAAGTATGCAGTTACGTGTGTAGCCACCTTTAGGGATCTTAACCTGATGGAGGTGTTGTAGAGACGATATTCGCCTGGTATATATGCTTGGGTGTTGTGGGTAGCCTGCGGCAATCAGGGGGCATGGCACAAGAGATCGTAAGGTCGCCTCTTCCACCAACAAAAAAAGCATATTATATAAATGTATTGAATTGTTTATTAAGTTATAATATCCAGATATAAGAGTTTACAGAACTTTACCAATTTTTCAAAAACATATCTTCTTTCAGGAGGTAGTTTTTCTGTGGTTTATAGGACAAATACAATTTAAAGATTCATTTACCCTAAGAAGTGGCATTCTAGTGAAATAATTCTACTACAGATTTACTATTAATATACATTAAAAGCATTACTAGTATTTTAAATTTGATCGGTTGGTAAGTCCAAATCAGTTTAAGAAAATCGGTAGTCCAAATTTATAGTATAGGTTTTTGAGTTTTTTGGAATTTGCTTGAAAATGACCTATAAAATTGATTTTAGGCAGCTCTACGGAATTCGTGGATATAAATTTCAAAAATGTTATATGAGTTGGTTCAATGGTATTAGCACTATCTTCTGGACTACAATATATCCATTTCTACTACCTGCCTGGGTGTGTAGTTGCCTCCGGCCCTCCACCTCTATATTATGTTAGGACAAATGAGTTAAATTTGAATTGTCACGGATCTAAAAAAATATACATGAAATATGATTTAAACAGGAAGTCACAATGTCAGTGAGATACGTAGAATAAACGAAAAGTTCAAAGATGTTGTGGTGGTTGGTTCCGCAGAGCTGGAAAGCATCAGAGATATTTACCGTGGTAGCCTGCTTCATTTTATGGTCATCGACCGGTTTCGGGCGTTCGCCCATCTTCAGGATGCGTTTGTCAGACAGCGTGATAACACAGATTTGCACAGAGCAAATTCAGTTTATACACAGAACGCTGTTTACACATACAAGTAAACTGTATAAACAGTTAAAAACAGTAAAAAAGTTATACATAAACATATATAAACTGTTTATACACAGAGTGTGAAAACTAAGTTTGCTCTGTGCAAGTCTGTGTTGTCACACTGTCTGAAAAAACGCATCCTGAAGATGGGCGAACGCCTGAAACCGGTCGATGACCACAAAATGAAGCAGGCTACCACGGAAAATGTCTCTGAAGTTCAAAGATATTAAACCACGTTTGCGAAGTATTACTGCCTAGAATTACGGGCTCTTAAGGGACTGAATTGTTCTTCTAATCATCTTGAGGACCCGTTTTACTTCAAATTTGGAATTATACTAATGCTTGTAATACGTATATTATATAGGTTTCAGAACGATTCATGAACTGATACATTAGAGGAAACCTCAATGCTTACTGTTGCCCATAAACCACCCAAAATATCAATTTTCCCGGGTAAATGTTAAAATAAAAATGTTAGGTGTATAGATAGTATAATGTGATGGATGCAAGAAATATAAAAATATATTTAATTTGAAAAAAAAATCAAAATTATGAAAATGTGTGACATTCCCTTGCACATTTCAGATAGATCACTATTGTCTTTTAGAGTTTATGAACTTGATAGCATTGTGTACCCCTTCTTCTCATAGGGGAAGATTTGAAATAACAATTAGAAGACATTCCTTCAAGATAGTTTGTTGTAGACACCGAAGCAGAGCACATCAGGGCTGTACCAGTTTTAAGTTACACTAACATAAAAGTTTAATTCCAACTAAATTCAGTAAATTAATTAATATTGCTGTGTTATTGAATAGCATTTAAATATCTTTAAAGAATATATTTAATTTATTCTACCAATGTTTTCTTAATTATTTCTTATTACTTCTCTCTTAAACAAATATACTTACAAGCCCTTTTACAAAACCGCTCAAGCCACTACATCCACCATTGTAATTGGTGTGAATGTGTTGTTGTAGTTTGTGTGCTGGTAGTTTGTGTAGCACGAGCGGTTTTGTAAAAGGGCTTGTAAGTATATATGTTTAAGAGAGTGAAGTATTAGAAAATAGTCAAGAAATCACCACTGTTTTTGAAATAAATATATTCTCTAAGTGAATTTAAATAGTTTTATAATATCACAGCGATTATGTATAAATCAATTATTTATCTAGATTAAATGCTAAACTCTTATGTTTTAACTTATATCTGGCACTGATTCCTAAGTGTTCTGCTTCGGTGTCTACAACAAACTATCTTGAAGGAATGTCTTCTAATTGTTCATTCAAATCCTCCCCTGTGAGAAGAAGGGGTACACAATGCTATCAAGTTCATGAACTCTAAAAGACAATAGTGGTCTTCTACCTGAAATGTCCTTTTGCAAGGGAATGTCACATATTTTCATAATTTTGATTTTTTTTTAAATTAAATATATTTATATATTTCTTGCATCCATTACATATACTATTATATATGCTCTTACATATACGTAGTATATGAAATTTAAAGAAAATCGCGAACACAACCGTTTATTACAATCGCACTTCCTGTTTGTCGATGAATTTCGACCAAAATCTTGGTGTCAGATGCGGTTGTAATACTTTAACGAAGTTTGAGTTCCTGTGATTTTCGTTTTTGATATTGTGTATTTCCGGTGAAAATTCAATCTGAAAACATGTTGACACGATTGAATATAAAAGAAAGTAAAAACAAAACGAAACTATCAACGTTCAATAAACATTTTTTTTTTTTATTTTTAGAACGAACAAAAGTTTTAAGAATGAAAGCTAGTTATAATCCACACGTTTTTTTTTCAGAAATGATTTTATAACCACAACAATCGAAAAAAATATAATAATATCGATCTGAACAGTACTTACAATTCTTTTACTTTTTTTACTACTCTTGGATACTTTGTTGAATGAAGTATATACATCTATATACATACATATACATTACGATTGGGGCGGGACACCTGTGTTCTGTGGTCGTATCCCATAACTGACACCTGTATAACGAAATCTTCTCTTACCAATAAGGATTATGTCGGCCTCATTGCGGCTTCAATAAACTCCACCCCTAATAATAGTATAGTTTCAAAAATGATACAGAATTTTTTTTTTTTTTTTTTTAATATATTGTACGTAAAATTTATATTCTATTTTTAGAAGTGTGGGGTGGATAGGAAGGAATGAAATATAATTGTCTTCCGCCAGAATGAAATCTTGAACAGGAGATACTTAGATAGTTCTATTCGATTATTTGATTGTTTTAAGAAACGGAACACTAAAATAAGGTCGCCTTATTTAGACTGATGTGATGTGGATGAAGTTAGAAACAAGAGTAGAGTAATCTTTACCTTAATCACACCTACTAAACTTAATCCTTTTTCTTCAAACAACTGTAGCAAAATAATGGTCAATACTTTGATACTTACACTAATCAAAATAAAATGAATAGAATACTTAAATTCTCGTGGAAACCCATTCCACCATTTTCCAAAAACCATTTTTTTCTGACTCAAGGAACTTCAGGCTCCAATGATTTTCTTTAAAATTAGAATGCTAACAGCAAAGAAATTGCTAACTGCAAAACACTATCACATTTATTTGAAACAGTTTTTCGGTGAAATAGATTTATGGAAGTTCTGTGGAATCGTTGTAGTTGGTTCCGAAGAGGTGGAAAGCATTAGAGATATTTTCTGTGATAGCCTGCTTTTTTTTTTTTTTTGGGTGGTGGTCATCGACCGGTTTCGGGCGTCCGCCCATCATCAGGATATTTTCTGTCAAAACAGTGTGATAACATAGACGTGCACAGAGCAAATTTAATGGTATAGATACAGAGTGAATGAATGAATGAAAGTGTTTATTAAGAAAATGATAACAGACAAAAAAAGTATTAAAATAAAGTAAAAATACAACTTTTTAAGCATAGAAAAAAAAATATAAAAAGAACAAAAACACTTTTAGACAATGGACAAAAGTCCGTCTGTCGAGAGTTGTATACATCCTTCAAATATAAAATTACATAAGTACAATCGGTTCTATAAAAATAAAATTTCACTTTATTACTAATTGGTACATAATAAAAGAACAAAAACTAGAACAAAAGAGAATAATAATGATTAGGAAGTAATTATTTACAAAACATAAAATTAAATTCTCGAAAAATCAATATTTTAAAGAAATAAAGAAAAGTAGAACCTAGTACCACAGCGATCAATAAAAAGAAAAATTAAAAGACAAAACTTTCAATAAAAATTAAACTGGGAGACAAGGAACTCTCTATAGGTCCAGGCTTTAGAAAGGTAACGGAAAAGCAGGGTCCAATTTTCACCATTAAGGTACTGTATGCACTGTAGATTATCAATAAAACGATTATTGAAAATATTCGATCTAATGTCTGACAGTACAGGACACCTACCAATGAAGTGGATAATGTCCTCATTTTCCCCTGTATTACAAAGTGAACATGTGAAAGTGGAATTTTGGCGCCAAGGCTGATAATTCAAGCTATATAACTCCCCTCTCGCCTTGAATATCGCCCTAATTTTCTCCGGACTGTAGTCATCATTTACATATGACTGTATCTGGTGATCTAACTGCTTGTATACAGGATGCAATTCAGACTTAGAAACCATTTCTAGAAAGAGATTAAATTTAGCTGCTTTTTCATTTTCCAAGACCTGAAGCGTCTGCTGTCTTAGTATTTTCAAATCAAGGGTGTTAAGTGTAATACCATTTTTTTCCGCGAGTTTAGCCCATTTCTTATACCAACCTTCTTTTCTTTCAATCAGCACCCGTGAAACTTTATTTGTTAAACTGCCACTATTCCTGTACAATGTTTTAAATATGTACTGAACGTGCAGTCGCAAGGTAAATAAATAAATTGGCTCCTTACCCGTTTCCAGATGAAGCATGTAGTTAGGAGTATGCTTGGGCAGCCCGATTAATCTTTTAATAGCGTATCGAAATAACTTCTTAACTTCCTCGTAATATTGATTACCCCATATTTGCCCACCATAACACAATATAGATCTCGAGACCGCTTCAAAAATTTTCTATTTGACTGAGAATTTAATACTTTTTTTTTGTGGTAACCGTTCCCCATGATCTATAAAGTGCCTGCTTTGCAAGCCTCAGTTTTTCGAGAAGATGTTGTTTAAAGGAGAACTGTGGGGTTACGGTGATACCTAAATATTTCAGATACAGAGTGTATCAACTAATTTACTCTGTGCAAATTTATGTTATCACATTGTTTTGACAAAAATATCCTGATGATGGGCGAACGCCCGAAACCGGTCAATGACCACAAAAAGAAGCAGGCTATCAAGGAAAATATCTTTGATTCTGAGAAATCTGTAGCTTTAGATTTCAAGTTTTATTGGGGTTTCAACTAGGTGCTGTCTTCTGGTCTACAAAGTTACCAATACATCAAGTAAGTGCTTTCTCTGAGAACCAACATAAATATATCTCCTTCCTACATTATTTAAGGCAATTAAAGAGTGAATACAAATCACAGGATAGAGCAAATTTTTTAATTTTAGAATCGTATTACCCATAGTAAGAGAAAGTAGTTATTAAATTAAATCTGGTCAAAATAATGTTTAGATAAAACCATACAAAATACAAAGTAAATGGTCGGAATAATTGTTTAGTTAACTAAAATTAAAATTAAAAAAAAAAAAATCTGGTGTGAAATACTCACACAACTTTCCCTTACTCCAGTTCTCAAAATTATAATTGACAAAAATTTTATAGTTTGTGTACCAAATTTAATGAAATTCGTCGAAAACTGAAAAAAAAAAAAAGTTCAGAAAAATGCACTTCCGGTTAACTAATTCCCATGAAACTCGAAATTTTGGCCACCTATTTATTTCTAATTAATTTTCTTTGGATGATAGAATTGTATAATCAACGTATGATAGCACTTTAGAGAAAAAACATAACACCACCCCTCCCTTAAAAGTACCCTTAAATGAATTTTCCTAGAGAAATATTTTAAATAGAAGTTGTAGATCTTTGTATGTTTAGTTTATATAATTAGCCATTTTTGAGAAAATCGCGACAAAGTGAAAAAAATCATTTAATAAAGTGGTAAAGTAAACGCACTTCCGCTTATCCGATTTTTTTGAAACGCGGAATTTCAACAACATACTCAATTCTAATTAACATTATTTAGATGACAGAATTGTATAATAAACTGAAATAGCACTTTAGATGTAAACCTAATCCATCCCACCCTCTCACTGCCCTTAGATGAATTTTCCCAAAGAAATATTTAAAGAAAATCGTCGTTGTCATTTTTGAGAAAAACGCAAAAAAAAAACTAGTAAAGTGGTATTTCCGGAATTTTGACAGATAACATACTGTCAGATCACATGATGATAACTAAACGGAATATCAAGTTTCAACTTTCTACGGTTTTTCGTTTTTGAGCTGTGCTGTTCACATGCATACACACACACAAACAGACCATTTGCTAAAAACCACTTTTTTGGACTCAGGGGACCTCAAAACGGATATTTCCGGTGAAAACTTGATATCGAAAATTGATACGATTACAATACTTCCTCTTACTAGGTGTAAGAGAAAGTAAAAATACAAATTAGCAATGATGAAGGAGGAGACGAACGATCTATCTGGTTGATTGGGATAATACTTTGAGTACAGGGGCCACCGCATCCTAGTGTGCGCCAATTTATGTACTTTTTAATTTTTATTCAATTTATAAGAAAAAATATTGCAAATTGTACAAATATCTCTTTTTCGTTCTATATTTCTTCGGCTCTTGATGATTGTTTTTGTTGATGTTGAACAGACTATTGGCTAAAAACATTTTTTTCAAACTCAGGGGACCTCAAAACAAATATTTCCAGTGAAAACTCAATTTCGAAAATTTGATACTACGATTAAGAGAAAGAAGAAAAAGTTTTTTAAGAGCGGCAAGTTTTAATTTGTACTTGGCGGCTACAATGCTCGCGACGGCTCAGGTTGCGATACCATTATATGCTTGTTTTCATTATTTCTCTTTCGTTTTCTCTCTCTCTCGCCCCTCTCCTTTCTAAAATCTTGGGCCTACACATCATTTTGTCCAGTCATGCAAATTATTTTATAATTTCAAGTTTTGTCTTAATCCGAAATATTGTAACTTTGAAAAATTTATGTTAACTAAAAAAATTTAATCTAGAAAACTATTCTGTAGCCATTTTTTCATGGATCTTGATATCTCTATCTTGGCATAACAAATAAACAACACTTTCTCTGACACCAATGAATCTGAAGGACGGCGACCGCAGAAAATGTTTTCCGGTTATCAATATTATGTTGGTAACTCAGTATATTAATGGTAGGCCGCTAATGGTGGTTGGTAAAATGATGAACACACAAACTCACAATTTATACTTAATATTTCTTAACAAATTTTTTTTTTTTTTAAGAAAAAGAGAAGAAAGAGAATGCATGGAATGATCGTGCAAAGAGTGATGTTGTTGACGGCGGTGTAGTATGGTAGCGTTAGCTAATGTGATTCGCTTGAAGAGCGATATCAGCTAGTTAGAACTCAACGCTTGTTCTAAATAGTCGATTATCTGGCATGGCTAGCTTAGTAAAACGTTCTGGCCTGTAAAAGTGCTTTGGGCAGAGACTGAATTAAGGCAGATAATTGCTTGTATAAGTAGTCTGAATAGTTGTGTTGTAAACTCACAATATGCTCTTGAATGAGTGACTGATCGTTTTCCTTATTGGTTTAGACTTCTCCAAGTGTTGGTTTAGAGCTCTTCAATGTTAAACTGCAAGGTTGAAGCCGGCTTTTCATCTCATTCTCTCAAGCTCCTGGTGGAAGGTTTAGACAGATTCTAGGGCTTCTAAAGTTATAACTCAAAAGTGTAATTAATAGATGTGACGGAGTGACGGTAATTCTTAGTTAAAGGTACTCCTGGAGCGCTCTGTAAGTCTGGTATTACCAACCTTGCGCCATTGATTAGTGAATTTCCTCAACAAGGGCTTTATTCCATTACACAAACAACTTGGAGACAAATAATTACAACTAAATCTTGCTCTTTGCAAAAATCCTATCACAAGCCCTAAGGTGAACGAGCGAAGCTTTGCCAGCAACGGAAGTCTTTTCAGCCTTCTTTCCTCAAATCCTCTATTTTTTCTGGAGTTAACATTCTCTGTTGATTTCTCAAAAAACTTTCCAAGATATCTACTTGTTTCTAGTCGAATTTAAAACTTTATCTTTCCTAAATCAGTTAATAATATTGTAACTCTCCTCCCGATCAGTTTTCTAACAATAAATGCCATAGTCAGCCATATTCTGAATAATTTGGCAATATTTTTTGGACATAAATTATTTTTAAAACTGTCACATAATGTTAAAGGTGTTCAATTGCAGATTACCTTAATAAAGTAAATACCTCTGTTAAAAAAAAAAAAAACTATCTTGGAATAACACGCACAAAATAGAAATGCACAAATCTGCTTAATAATTACGTTCTACTTGTCAGACATATCATACAGATGTTTATAATGACTTTTACACCCGTGACAACCACAAAGGATTGGTCATTCATATGTCGGCATCACAAAACCAGCTAGTATCCATTCAATAATAATACCGCCATACTACGTGTCTAGATATTCAATACTCTAATATTATAGTAAAATATTCATGTTTTTGTTCTTTGGATTGTTATTACAAGCACTTAAAAGAAATAATATTCTTTCTATCAGTTAGTAATATTCAGGAAGCAACAACTTTGTATGATGTCAAACAAAAACATTTCTTTTTGTAAAAATAAATTTTATTTGAATGAATTTCATGTAATATCATTTCTCTTATTTTTAAGTATTTTATCTACATTAAACATAATAGATTGAGTCCATATCAAATATAAAATTTAACCAGTTATACGCGGGGACTCGAACTGGGGATCTCCCAGTCACAAGTCCACAATCATAACCACTACACCAACACAGTATCTGGTAACATTTCACTTAAAAAAAAAAAAAAAATCAATTAATATTAATTTATTTATTTATACGGGTATTACCCATCCGAAAGAGAAAATATAAATAATCAGACAACAACAAAAATTACGTATAAAAAATATGTATCCATTCAGAAAACAATAACAATTACACTAAATGCTGCATAATGAATAAAAGATAAGATAATATAATAATGAATATATACAAATTACATCACATTAATATTATGAATAAATATGGTCACTTTACTAGATAACGTCTTAATTTCTTGCAATCTTAAATATAAAACAATCTGCTGATATATTATTTATAAGTTCCATAATCCTTAGTACTGAACTGAATTTTCGTAGTTGATGGAATATGATTTTATTGAAAGTAAAGCATTTTAGTGATTTAATGGTGGAATATGGAAATCAAATCAAATAATTCTAATAATTTAGGGACAATCGATCATATTATTTAAAGATTCATTGAAGGCCCTTGCCGCCTTCAGAGCCGTATCATATCCTTACCGCCTTCAGAGCCATAACAACTTTGCCTGACACAATATAGTTCGGCTGGAGTGGGATCCGGGACAGTAGTGGTAATGAAACAACCGACCGACTGGCCAGGAATAGGACGAATACTCCGTTCTGAGGTCCAGAACCGTTCTAGGGATAAACAAAGGGTCTATTAACAGAGCATAGTAGGTTGAATAGGTACATGAACTAATTACTACTTACAGATAACACGTTATGTCGATTCTGCAACACCGAGGAAGAAAACCCCGGTACACATCTTTTAAGAGGGTGCCGGTCTTATGAAGATAAGGTTTCTTCAACTGGCGACAAGCAATCCCAAAAACCACGATCTTCATGGCGCAGTCACTTTCAGCTTTGCTAGACCTGAATCGTACAGGATCCACAATAGACCTCTTAATGTAGGTCGCAGTGGAATGAAGTTCGCTCTTCCCTTTTGTCAATCTAACCAAAGGGACAGGAAGCGCATCTCTCAAAGACAGGCTCCAGAGAGTACACGACACAATCTGAAAACTAAGTCCATGAGCCAAACACAGCAACATGTTTATATTTAAGGTGTGTAATACAGAACCAAAGAGACCTTTTGCTTAGGAAAAAACCAGAATGCCTTTTGATTCAGTTATATAACAGTGATCTAACTTTTATTTTGTTTTTTTCTTTCTATTTGTAAGTCCAATAAAAAAGAAGAAAACAAGATAAAATAAGGATTTATTCAACTATTTATGAGATTAAGTTTAAACTTGGTTAGCTACTTTGAGTGATGATATCCATGGTAACCTGTGGACAAGAATTACTTGTAATGCTTTCTAAAGACATAAATGTGAAGTGGAAAGGAGCCCTGACAATTTGATCGACATAAATATGTAAGTATTGAAAGGATATGTCAATGATGTACCATCATAAATATAAGATAGTGATTTAAATTTAATATAAGAGATGATATATTAACTTTCTGATCAGAGTCGCATACTTGCATTTGATTTACTATAAATATGTACATAAATTAAATGATCCTTTTTTTTTTGTTTTATTATATTCCTTTATTGAAATAATCCTGTTTTTTGATAGTTGTTTATACTAGAATTTCGCCTTTATGCCCAGATTTATATATTTGACCTTCGGATGCTGCTGTATTTCCTGAGAATATTAATTGGACAAATGCACTAAATGTGAGCTATATTTGAGAAAATCTGGCGTGAATCACTTACACAACTTCCTCTTACTACTTACTATTAGTATAAAATGACAAATATTCTTCTGTCCTTACATAAAAATAGAATTACGGGGAAGTATATTCTTAGGAAGTAAGAGTGATTACATTATAGTCCAGAAGATAGCGTCAATAACATTGAACCATGCCCAAACAATATTTGAATTTAACGCTACAAATTCCATAGAAATCCATAAAATAATTTTTTTTTTTTCAAAAAAATGTTACGATTAAAGGTGTTAAGACTTATATCTGTGAAGTCAGCATTCCAAATTTAATTTTTCCAGTTTTCATCAAATTTGGAATTCTACCAACGTTTCCAATGCATATTACTATTGTATAGGTACTTTAGAGTAAAGCTTAACGCTTTTGTTCCTCCAGAACCCCCCGAAAAACTAATTTTCCCGAGAAAATGTTTCAAATAAAAGTAATAGGTATTTATGTCTGTAATAATGTAATAAGTTTAAGAAAATCTTTAGAGCGGTTTTCGAGAAAATCTGAAAAAAAGATATCATACCTCTGGTTGATGGATTTCGACCAAAACCTTATTTTCAAAAGCGGTGGTATTTCCGAAAGGAATACCAAGTTTGAGCTTCATACGATTATTTGTGAGATATTTTGTCCATACACACACAGAGAAAGTATACTTCAGATTAATACCATTAGTTAAAAACATTTACTATTCGTCGAAGTTCAGCATTCAGAAAGATAATAGGATATTAATTTCTACTTTTTACTATCCTTTCATTTAAGATGCATATATTCTTTTTCTTAGGACTAAGGACAGGATTGCTAAGATGCAATTCTCTCCACACATAGTGATCCCACGCTCTTTGTCCGCTCTCTACAATCACATCTACATTCACTAGAACCTTGGCTGCAAAAATGGCGAATAAAAATTAATCCACATAAATCAAAATACATAGTCTTTACACTGAAACGGAAAACTGTTGCCCTTGTCTACTTATATAATTCTCCTATTCCTTCAGCCGACCATGTGCGGTACCTGGGACTATATCTCGACAAGAGACTCACCTGGAATCCTCATACAATAGAATTAAACAAAAGATATAAGCTTCTAGCCAGACTATTTGATCACCGATCAAAACTAATACTTCATAATTAAAGACGATTGTATCTATCCCTCCTATCACTATATGAACTTACGGACTTGAACTTTACGGTTCAGCTAAACGATCTAATATCAACCGATTACAAACTCTTCAATCTAAAATTCTCCGCCGCATTGTAAACGCTCCATTCTATGTCACTAAACTAACTATACATAAAGATCTCAAAATTCCTTTTATATCCGAACTTACTAAAACACGTTACTATAGATTTCACAAATACTTATCAACACATCCTAATCCATTAGCAGCTAACTTATTCTCAACCACACTTCCTTCCAACCCCCGAAGGCGACTGAGGCGTCGTTGGCCTCGCGATCACCTTGTTGACTAATGGAGATCATCACTGGATGATCACCATTCAAGCCATTCACGTCATTTACCACCCTTACCAAATTTACTTATTGTACCATTTTGTGCAGTTGTAAATGACAAAAAGTTTAAAAAAAAAAAGATTCAACAAAGACCCGACCTTCACTTTGAACATCTTATGCTATCTAGTGAATAAGCTGAGAACTACACAACATGTACTGACTTTTTTCATTCAATTATAGACAACATACCGCAACCATATTGCAGTAAATCAATATTATAATATTAATGTTTGACTTAAGTTCTTTCAAGCTTCACATGCACTTCCATAATTAGTATTATTAGATAGAAATATAGTGACTTGCATTAGTTACCCAAGTTGTTTTTCTAGAATGTCCAGATTATTGATTAATTTTGTAGTGGATTTCTATCTAACAGTGTAAATCTGTTTAATCTAAAAAAAAAAGTATCTCAATATTCTTTATTTTCTTATTTGCTTGGCCACAATCAAAATAATCCCATATTTGAGAATGTCTGCTCAAATTAATCTGCAATCACTTCAAAAGAAGGCAGAAATATCAGATATATAAAATTAACATGTCATACGAACTTGAAGTTCGTTGCTTCATGAAGTGTGAAAACAAGATTGACTTTGTAGTCTATTCTATATACTTATGCTTGTACAAATTCGTTGGGTGGCTACTACGCTGTTATCTATAACCTATGAGATAACTAGGGTTATCTCTTAAGTTGCTGTTTAAGTGACTGAAATTGAGTGCTTGTGAAAATTAAATAGGGTCATTTCTTTCTTTAAGTTTCATTTCAGTTTGTATATATCTTACAACAATGGTACGAGCATGGTATATGGATAATAGCACTGCTGATCAAAGATTAGAACATCATAAAGATCCACCCAAGTATATTTCATTGCAGGATTTGTACAAATTAACAGGAGTCGAATACTTTAGGGTAAGACTTCCTTTAGAAAATTTCTTTTTTTACGACTTTAGTTAATCTTATAATTTCTACTGGTCTCAAGAGTTTATTTTTGTAGATAGAAGGTTTGGATTCACTCAAGGACAATGAAGTTTTGAATAAATTAAAAAAGGAAAGGAATTATACGTATGAGGATGAATTAGTTTGTTCTAAAGAATGTTTGCCAAATTATGAAGAAAAGGTTAATAGTTAATAGATTATTTATAATCTGTCAACTTAAAAAACATAACATTTAAGCTTTTCAATTTAAAAACATATTTTTCTAGTTGAAAAATTTTTTCCAAGAACATTTGCATACTGATGAAGAAATAAGATTGGTACTTGATGGTTCTGGTTATTTTGATGCGAGGGACAAAAATGATGAATGGATTAGAATCGAGGTTACTCCAGGAGATTTATTAGTGCTTCCCAAAGGCATTTATCACAGATTCACGTTGGATACTAAAGTATGGTATCATCAATAATAATTATATAAAATTAATAAAATGCATTTTGTGTGGTCTGTGGCCCAACACATAATGTTTTTGGATGTATTGGGTTCTATTCCCAGTCTTAGCCCTTTATTTATATGTTAAAATTTATAATAGAAATACGTAGATAATGTTCCTTCTCTTGAAGTTGTATATTACTCGTAACTTATTTTTATAACTAGCAAGATTGATTTGCAAATATTCCTCTGGCTTTCTTATATTGGTTAACAGGCTGCATTTTGTATCCTTTAGCTTAATCAATAAAACAGTCCCAAGATGAGGAGTTTAGGTCCGACGGCTGCGAAAGTACCCTGGGATTTTCCCTTTATTGTAAGAAATATATAATAAAATTTCCTTTAGCACTCAAATGTTAAAGATATCCAGGAAATTCGAATTTATTTATGATATTCCTTTGTGTAAGGAATATCTGCTCAGTCTAGATGTAGATGATGGAGAGTTCCTGAAGATATCTGACGTAATAACTTTAGATATCTCCCATAAAGGGAGATAAAGAAATCTCAAGAATGTAGTCTAGTAAGGCACTGTTTAATTCAATATTTGTAGTCACTTAGACTGACTAGGACATTTGGGATTATGCTCCATATGTGTTCCACATTCTCATATGCCAGGAAAGAATTATTTTGAATGCAACGAATAGGGCACATTGTGAGCCTCTGTTTAGGAATTTTGACATGCTCCTGTCAACTGTGAGTACATTCTGGTGTTTTTTTCTCTTAGGTACCCAATCCTCCCTAGGGGAATGGGGTAGCCACTTCTTGGCGTCTATGGAGCAAACCCACCCTAATAACACTGACATCCACACAGTGGTCTGTAGAAGTACTTGACATGTGCAACTTCTTAGGTTGTTTTTCTACTGGTACTCCAAATACATGTTCACAGAAAAAAAAACACAATTTGGTTTTCTAATTTATGAATTATTCGTTGCATGTTGGACACGAAAAGGATCTTTCTTTGCCCGCAATGCTGGAAAAATTTTAGATCCCTAGTATCGATGTTTTTCTCGCTGAGTACTGATCGTAAATGCTTAATATAGTAAAGAAAGCTAGGTATCACATAGGTATACCAAGAGTAATAAAGGAACTATATATTTAAATATTACTTATATCTATATATACATTTTACATATTTATATTGTACTTGCTGCCTGAAGTTTAAATACAGTCTTAATGTTGTTATTAGAATTACATAAAGGCCAAAAGATATTTTGTTGGTGAACCTGTATGGACTCCACATAATAGACCTGCTGATGAAATGCCCTGCAGAAAAGAATATGTTGCAAGGATGTTAAAAGGTTTTTAATTTGGATGTTAAATAAACATTGTTAATGTATTGTTGTTAATAAAAAGTCATTGATTTATTTTTACATGAAAGAAATATAAAACAGTTGTAATAAAACATTATCTGTCATTTAATTTCAATTTACCTGTATGGCAAGATTATTAAGAATGTGAAACTTGAAGATATAGATTCTTGTTTTCCAAAGTGAACAGTTATAAGACTTCATTTAATATTTTTATTTAATTTACTAAAAATATAATAGCAGTATTGGGCTTCAAAGTTATCCTCTGGCGATGTTTCATCTAAAGTATAATTCATAGACCGGTAAAATGAAAGAGCAGATGGATTATGTTTGAAAACTGTCATCATAACCTTTTGCATATTGTTCTTAAAAGCTATAAGTTCTAAAACTTGTGACATGAATTTACCAAGTCCTTTTCTTTGTACATTGCTATCCAACTGTAATTCATATACATACAAAACTGGGTCATCAAATTCCATGTCAAAACGAAAATGAGAAAATGCTACTGGTTTATGATCGTCTTTCGTATAAGCTATTAGATACCAAGCTGCATCTTCTGTCATTTCATTTTTTTTCTTGACTTCATCCCAACCCCAATCACACTGATTATATAAATCCTTCATATTGGTTTCCATCAATAACATTAACCACTGTATTATATCCTCAGACAACTCTTGAACGCGTTTACATTCTAACTCAATGTCCAATCCATTTCTTATAAACGTTCTAAAAGCTGGAAAATCATGCAATGGATCCACTAATATGTTTGCTTTCTTCACACTTTCACGAGCTTTGGCCAATTGTTTTTTTTGTTGTTTAAGTCTTAATTGCTTTTCAAGACTTTTAGCTGATTTTCGACCCATTTCTTCAAATATTCAGTATATAATTAACCGTCAAACATTCAAAATTGTTTTGTATATAAAGCTGTATGTCATTAAACATTCAAGTAACAATACTGAAAGGTTACACTGTAGAGAAGAGGCGCCAATTCTAACAATAGGTGTATGCTAAATGATAAAATACTGAGTAATGCCTTTCGGTGCCAAACAATAGAATAATATTCTTCATTAAAAAAAAAATTGACTAAATAATATCAATTTACAACTGTAACTGAAAATCAAATTTAACCGAATGGTGTTTCAGAAAATGTTTAATTAGCAATAAACAAATGAAACTATATAATATGTCTTAATAATCTTTGAACAGAATAAATGATGAAAACTTTCCTTCAATAGAGAATGTTCATCGATTAAAATAATAATAATAATAATTGCTAAGAAATAGGAAATTTATGAAATTACTAACCATGTTGGTATCAATTTAGAGAGTTTCTTGTTGAAAAGTACATATTACATTACTAAAAATCAGATTGTGTAGCTAAAAAGATTGGTTACGCAGTACAAATACAATCATGGTTGCTGAGTGCTAGTGGATTGGGATTGAGATCGTTGAATAGACATCAGCTGAGCCTGTTGTGTAATGTTATATGATGGGGCCTTTCACTAGTGTTCGGTGATTGCCTGAGTTGAAGGTGTATGTTAATGCAGTAAATTTTTATAAACGAATATGTTGTAAAAACTTTTAATGGATATTAAACTTATGGTGTGTCATTAATCGTGTACATAGTACTTAAAATCTTTTTGGAAAAGTTTGTTTTTACAAAAAAGTCAAGTTAAAAAAATTTTCTTGGTTTGTTATGTACTGATCAACCAATATTTTTTTTAACTTTCAGTATTTATCAGCCACGATGACTTTACAATGTTTTGTTATAAATATAAAAGCTGGAGGTGTTGCTCATTCGCTGAAGGTTAGTATTAGAAATGTTTTGTAAACTTAATGGATATATTCATGACCAGGATTGTTTCAATTGAGTGACATACTATGTAAACATAAATTTAAAAAAATGCATTTGTATGTAAATATTGCTGATAATGATTTCATGTGAATTATATTATATTAAGTTGAACTCATATAATATACCATTCATTTTTTATTGGATTATAAATTCTACGCTAAAGGCTTCTCATTGATTATTGCTTTTTTTTAAAAGCCGTTTTTGCATTTTCATTAAAAACTTCATATTTTTTTTTTTTTTTTTTTTGGCAGGTATGTGGCTAGTACTAGTTACTAGTATTGTTGCTTGTTGTGGTTCCTCACGTATTAATCAACATCCTGTTGATTATAAACAAATTTTTAACTCCACTCTTGATCATTTACAAGCAGCTGATGAAGAAGGCAAGTTATACAATGTCTCTCTATTTCTCTTGACTATCTAGAGTATTATCACATTCATTGATGGGTTTCATATTCATTGATATTGTGCTCGAGTTGATTCAATGATTTAAAATAGTATTTTAAAGTTTCCGTTTTCCTTAAGCTCTTTTATAATTATGTATACAAACGCAGATTTCAATATCTTATCGCAATTGTACACAATTTCTATATCTTTAAATGCATTTTATCCTTGGAAGTTTGATTTCTTTTAGCCTTTAATATTTTTGTGATGTAGTTACACTTTGTCAACTCCTTCTACCCTTGTTTTCATAAAAATCACTTTGTTTAATATATATATTAAACGATTTTTCCTTGATGATTAAACCTTAAATAATATTAAAACAAAAATTCCCTTATAATGCTAAAAATAGTAACTTAGAAATTAATTAACCCAAACTTTTCTACACATCTCATACTTATCTTGTAACATTTGACTTTAGTTTATTAAATTTTATTCTTTGATAAAATACAAAAATTATATTAGTTTATATATAAGTTTTTTTTTCTTTTTGCCATGGATAGATGGTTTTTGATATTTATCTTTATGTGAAAGTTTATACATTATGAAACCGAGAGTACTGTTTAGTGATCAACTTTGCGGAAAATTATGCTGATGTTTCACATTTTCTACTTAAATAATTACATTCAGTAAAATGGTTTTTTTTTTCTTTTTACATCATACATTAATAATATACATGTAATAAATGTATATATTATATGTATATAATATACATATATTTTTATAGGACAGCATGAAGAAATTTTACCATCTAATAATACAAATGTTTATACGCCAGATATTGATGTTAACAATTTGACAGTATCTACTTTATTGCATTCTGCTGAAGAAGTTATTGAAACCACGTCAACCTTCTATACCAATTCAAGTGAGTTATTTGTTAATAAAGTATTAAGAGTTTTTATGAAGTTTTTTTTCTTGGACATTAGCATTTTGCCATACAACTATTATTATCCGTGTGAGATGTGTGATTCAATTTGAGTATAAACTGATACAATGATCTTTACATATTCTTCTTTACGAGTCTTCTACTCGTTTCCTCATCTCGCTTCCTCATTAACCCCTAAAGACTATATCTATTTCCGCAGTAAATACGAAAATCATTTTAGAAAACATTGTTTCGTAGCGGAAGAATGCCTCAAATATCTGTATAGCAGAATCAAACAGATTCTTTCTTTTCTCCATGTAATTTGGAATCATTATTATATGATTAAAAGCCTCAACTTAGCAAACTCTATATACAGGAGAATTGTTTAGTGTATTCTGTAGCATCATAATGCATAGAAATGGATCATAATCCACAAACAATATATTGGCCCTTATCCGACATTTTATCAAATTATTAAGCAAGTATTGATTTAATTGTTAAAAATGTTAAGGAAGATTATAAAAATTGTAAAATTTGCAAAAATTAATTCTCTAAAATAAAGTATTTATTTTAAGATATCTTTAATTAAAGAACTTACTAAAAACATTCTTTGCAAACATCTGGCCATGCCATTTCATTTTTTCTGTACTAATTCAAGTGTAGTATTGAGAGCTTAAGTATATTTAAAAATGATTTCATTCTTACTTTTTAAAATTTAAGTTGTTGATTACTATTTCAAATAATTTTTGACTGTTGAAAACATTTGTTTTATTTATTTATTTATTTTGAAGTTATTTATATGATTAGAATGTACTTCAAGGACTAATTTCAGTATTTTTATTTGGAACAAATATTTTGCACATTATTATTCTTTATAAAATTAATGTAAAAATGTACAAATTTCTTATTTACATGAAAATATATTGAAAGAGCATATTAAAGAAAACCCTCAAGTCAAATCTCCCCCAGAACCTCAAAAACGAGTTTTTCTGGAAAAATGTTTCAGATAAAAGTTAGATCCTACAATTACGTAATAATTGTATGAAGTTTGCAGAATATAGAGCCGTCTTTTAGAGAAAAATAGGAGACCAAAACTCAGTAAGTAGTATATCAAGTTACCGAAAGTAGTGCTTCAGAAGAACTTCTCGTCAGATCTCCTGATGCCCTAAATGAAATAACCAGTTTGAAATTATGGCTTCAGAAACTCACATACATACATACATACATACACACACACACACGCAGTCATTTTATCTCAAAGAATATTGTATAGATATTTCTTACCAGCAAAGCATCAGAATTGGTCTATCATCGGAGACTGATGGTCTTGATGAGGGAATTTTTCTCAGACATAAAACACATGCTTGAATTTGCAATGAATTCATCATATGTTCTCATTTTAAAACTCTCAGCCGCAGATGCACGAGGGAGTATGTACAGCGTTTCAAAGTAATCTCCTCCTTCGCTTGTCCAAATAACAGTCCAGAGTGGCAATCATATTATGTAGGGTTTAGTAGAGAACATCGAGGCTGCAAGTGGTTGCAGAGGGGTACATCCCTTTTTAGAAATACTACCAATGGAGGATATTGGAAGCTGGTGAAGAGAGGTATCATGTAAATAAGAAATATGTACATTTTAACAATAATTTTATAAACAAAAATAATGTGCACAATTTTTTAATTAAATTTTGTAATTTCCTCTCACACATTTGTTTTGTTTTTCTTTTGGTATTGCCAAAAGACCAGAAATATATGTTTTGAGGTCCCCCTGGGTACGAAATAATGTTTTTACCGATTTTATTCTGTGCTTGCGTGTAGAAAATATCTCCACTTCAGTGAAATAATTTCAAATGTTACCTGCCCTGGGTAGATACATTACCCTCACCACTTCTGTATTTATATTAGGGCCAAGTAAAAATATCCTAAGTTTAAGAAAATTTGTTTATTTTGTAATATTTTATTAAGTCCAGTAAGAAAAGGTCGTGTGAGGTTTATTTTTTTATTTATTGTTATTCTACTTACTTTTTATCTTTTAATTTTTATCATGAATGCAGTTTGACTCTTTTCATTTTCAACAGGTTTGTTTATAAAACACTTCAAATGATTTACTTAATAATAGAAGCACAACAAAAATATTATTTCGAGCATATGGAAAGTAATGTAATCATCCCCTAGGAACGGTTAATAACATTCTAATTTGAAAGAAATATGTAGTAACCGTTTTAGAGCAAATTCCAAAAAATTAAAAATAACCTATTTATTATAGTTTGTTTTCCGGTTATCCAAATTTGAAGTTGTAGCGATAGATTTAATATACATCCATATTATGTAGATGATAGAAGCATACATTGCACTGAAAGGATATTTTAGAGGAATTGCTGCTCAACCAGATTGCACAAAAAAACATTTTCCGGAAATGGTTCAAATAAAAGTGATAGGCATTAATGTGTGTACACCGTATATGAAAAAAAAAAATCGCCAAAACTGACAAAAACCATTCATTAAAGTCGCACTTTCCGGATGGATTTGTCGCACTGGGCTTGATGGATTTTTGCCTGAAACCTCTGTTTCAGATGCGGCAGTAGTCTAAACGGAATACGATCATATTTGAGCTACCTGCAATTTTTCCTACTTAGGGGATCTCAAAATATATTCTCCTGATAAGTCAATTTCGAAAATTGGATACATGGCAATACTTCTTGTTATTATTATTATTCGCAGAAGGGGAGGGCAAACCCTACGCTATCCAAAGCCTCCCAGGGTCCATATAGCTACCCCTAAAGAATAACAACCACTGGACTAGAATGAAAATCCAGGCCCAGGTTTTAACCATCTAAGTTTCACCACAGACCGACAAATCGGACCAAAACCTTAAAAGGACACCGCTTAAGATCCTCTACCGATATCCTACTTCGGCCGAAGGTACTGAACCTAATCTCCTCACAACCCAAACAATTCGTCATCAGATGCATGGGTGTTTCCTCCTCAGTCTCACAAACTCTACAAAAGGGTCAGGCACGAGTCCCATTATATAGAGATGTCTTCTTAACCACAATGCCCAGTGAGGAATCCAACCAGATGTCTGAGGGAGGTCCGTGAAAGACATCGGACCCCACTACTCAAAGCCCTGTCCGGACCCCCAATGAGCATTTTAGACTGCCGACAACCCACTGCACTCATCCTTAAGGATGAGTGCTGTGAGGTCATCCACGTCTGAAAGCCCGACAAACATGTGCCAGAAGACACACCAAGAGCAGGCTCTGGACCATTGAAAGGGGGAGAGGTACCTAATTTGGCAAACCTATTCACCTCCTCATTCCCAAAGATTCCCATATGACCTGGAACACAGACCAGAAGCACATCCTTTAATGAAGAAAGATCTTCCAGTCTTTTAGAACATTCCAACATCAATCTGGAAGTGAAGACACATAAATTAAGCGCCTTCAACGAATGCTTCTTGTTATTATTCAGTATTTGTCTGTGGGGTGGGTCCAAACCCTACGCTATCCAAAGCCCCCACTGGGCCCATATAGCTACCCCAAGAGAAAGAACAACAAACCGGGTCTACAACAAATATCCAGACCGAGTTTAATCCATCTAAGATTCTTGTTGTTGTTAACACTTCTTGTTACATAATAAGAGAAAGTAAGATAGTTTTTAACAAGTGATGTTTGTGGTATGTATTGTGTATGATCCAAATAATTCATAAACAGAAAAAGGCTCAGAATTGATTTTATATAAATATCCGAAAGTTATGGAAAAATAACCTAAAACCTAAAAAATCGTTAACTGAAAGTGCGACTTTACTGAATATTGAATATTTTTTTGAGGTTTAAGAAAATATATTTTTGAGGTTTTGGAAAAGCTGGAGGTCTCTCTGTAAAGTACTGTTTTAATGTAGTAATGATTCATCCATCTTATCATATTAAAAACCCATTAACTGCCTTGCTAAAGGTTTGAATTTAAAGAAAATAGTTTAAAGTGAAAATAGAGTACACTGATGGGTTTTTTTCTCCCAACTTTTTGCATTTATCTTTAAGCTGCATTACTACATACTATATATTTATAAGCCCAAATATTTATCGTGAGATACTCCGCCTTTAAGCTTCCTTCTGAAACATGTCTAAAGTATATAGTCCCACACCTATATAATGTTAGAAAATCTAAACAGTTATTAAAAATAGTCACGGCCGTTCAAGAAGGGCCAATACTAGGCCAGGCGGCGATTTTATTGAAGGAAGAGCATATGGGTAAGCGAGCTGCTGTTGCCTCGCGATTTGATTTCGTTACCAATTAACTGTTAGTTTTTCACGATGACCATCTTTGCGCCCTCAGGAATCGAGCTCCAAATTCACGCATCGAAAAATGACTAACTGAATAAAATTTTTCAATTAGAATTATGAAAATTGACGTAATAGAAAGTGAGATTAGAGGCTTTATTTCCGGTACAAATTATCCCTGAATCAATATCGAAAACCTGACTTAGACTTATATGCATTACTGTATAAATTTAATGTAACAAGTAAATATTTTACCCTTGCTGCAATAGCTTAAAATAAATATATATATTTTAAACTATTCCATCATTATATACATATATATAGTGAATCATTAGAAAAGATTTATAACATCTAAAATATTTTCCTTTAAATTTTTCTTTACTAATTTACTTTAAATAGAAAATTATGGGTAATCTTTTTAAAAAAAAACTCTTTTCCATAAAAGATTACGCAATATTTGAATGTTTTATAGTTTATAAAAATCAATAATGCAAATTTAAAACTTATTAAAAAAATAAATAGAGCTCACAATAATTGATTATATAAAAATATTTCTATAGGTATGTGTGAATCTTTTCAATTCATATACTGCTTATTTTTCTATTGTTTAAAAAAAAAAAAAAAATGATGTAATATTAGTTGGCTATTGTTTCGAGAACAAATTGATATTTTCTCCACATTTAGCAGGTCTGCTTTAGATAAGACATTCAGATAAAAGTCACATCTGGTGATAATAACTGTAAATATTAGATAAACAAAAAAAATTTTTAGTTTTTATTATTACTTTTTTAATAGCAAAAATTTGTTAGCACTTTTATTTTTTTTATACAACTTAAGAAATGAAATAAAAAATATTTATAAAAAAATTAGATATAAAATAAGAAGTCATTGAAGATGCTTATATAAGTAGTATAGTTGTGCCACTTATATAGATTCATAGATATATATTCATATATTTTCACTTTTCACATAACACCTTTCACATATTATATTTATTTCTCTGTTTTAAAAGAAATAGTTTCTAAAATGATTCGTTTTTCTTATTGGAGTAGGTTTCAGTGATCTTGGATTATTTTTTTATTTTTATGTTAATAAAATAATTAGTTATTGGTTTTGAAGATTACAAAAATGGGAGGGTCAAGACTTAAATTTAGTTCTGTGAATACTCTTCTGGACATTTATTTAATAGTTTATACTAAATTATGAAAAGCGTCTCTAAAAAGTAAAACAAAAAAAAAAAACTTTCGTGTAACTTTTAAACGACTTTCTTTTATTGCAAATTTTAACGATGCAATATGCAATTAACTTTTGTAATGAATTAATTTTCTCCCAAACGGGAAATATTCAGTTGTCTTTAATATTATACTTGCTATGAAAATGTACAATTTAAATACAGAAAAGGTAGTTAAAAGTGGTTAGCCTAAAGTTGGAGAAACCACAAACTTAAAATCAACTAATAATTTTTTTGAGGAAAATGTTCTAAATAAATGTAATAAGGATATATGAAGTTAATTATAAAGATATCATTTCAATATTTAAGAAAAATTCCATAAACCATACTTTTGTTGAAGAATTTTAACGAAACTTCCTGCAAGTACCTCTGTTGATAAACGATATATCAAGCATGAGGTGTTGGTAAAATTACTTTGTCTTATTTTTAATAAAATTTCGAAATTAAGCTTTCCCTGGAAATAAAAGTTTTGAGGCCCCTGAGTACGAAAAAATTGTTTTTAGCGAATGATCTCTGTGTGTGTGTGTGAGAGAGAGAGAGAGAGAGAGAGAGAGAGAGCAAAAACAAAAAATCACAAGAAGCTGGTATTATGTTTTGGGACTACCACCGCATCTGACACGAAAACGACTGTAACGATTTCCTTTAAAATTAGAATCCTAACTGTTCAGATTTAAACTTATTACTTTTATTTCGAACATTTTTCTAAATTAATTGTTTTTTGGGAAGGTCCTGGAGATAAGACGTTAAAATTTACACATGTTCAATTTTATTGGCATTCTCTACATTATAATCATTCTCTACCTGCCACGCCTTGGTAGGTTGGCACTTTTTTCCCAAGATTTTGGTAATTTTCATGTTTACAGCCAATTAGCGCAGTAAGAGGAACATTTACATACATGTGACATAGAATGCTTTAAAGTGCTTCTTTAAAGTGCCATTGATAGAATAATGCCGCCAATCATACGTACATAATATAATTCTACAACATAATTGAATGAATTCTAAAATTGAACAAAATATATCAATTGAAATTTAAAAGTGTGTCACTTTTTTAGGATTAATTTTAAGAGGTATAAGAATAACTTTTGCCAAGAACTTCCCATAAACCTCTTCTTCCTAATAAAATATTGCCTACATTCAGAATCAATATCTATATTGATTACAGCTCGGCAAAGTTAATGTGAAACCGCTAAACGTCTTGTACTGGCCATTGGTCAAAACCATTACTTTCCTGATTACAACTATGTTTGTTAAAATTTTTACTTGACAGTCACAACATTCAGCTTACCTAGTTTAAATTTGTTTATTCTTAATTTTCAAATATATTTTTGTATATTTTTTTAAGCGCGATAATATCTGTGGCCATTGACGTCCCGGAGCCTTTCCACTGTAGTCTCCGGGTAGGTGTTCACTCATTGCAGACAATCTAAGGAAAACTTTCCTGGGCTTGACGTCCAGCGCACGTTATTGCGGCAAAGTTAATCCTGCTCCCATAATTATTTTATAAATTAGTTTTAAATTTTTAAATTAATGTGAACCGATTCTAAGTAATATATATTTTTATTGAAAAAAAATGTGTTTAAAGAATGATGCCTCTGCGTGTGTGTGCGCGTGCGTGCGTGCGTGCTGCACTTACGTGTTTGTTTATTGTTTCTTTGTGAATATGTATAATAAACTATCTCTAAACATTGCAGGAAGCTTCAACTTTATAATCCATTCAGCTACTGTCATGATTTTCTGTTAAGAACTTTTCAGTTCCTCTTCTTTTATTAAATTTTGTTAGCGTGATTTATTCAAAATTCGATTTCAACGATATTCTTTAAATTTGTAAAACTAATTTCACCAAGATAAACAGCCACTTGTATTTGAAATATTTTTTTCGATAAAATTGATTTTTGAGAGATTCCGGGAATGCGGGGAAGTTATGTTGTATCTCCAAACTACACAACTAGTATCGGTGGTCTTACAATATTGTCAATTTAACTAGCGCGTTATCGCGATGGTGGTACCTCTCCCCTCACCTATTAATGTGTAAAAATTCCAAGTTTTTTAGTAAAGAAAAAAAATGTTAAACTTGTAACAATTACAATAAGAAGAAAATCGTGTTAGTGTTACTGTAAAAAAAAATTTATTATTACCAAAAAAATAAAATTCTGTGATTTTTTTATATTCCATACACTCGCTTGAATCATATTAATTATGTTAAAGTATAGTGTAAATTGATACCTTAAAAAAGAAGAAAACATAATTTGATTGAATGCAATTTTTAACTTTGACGTTTTAGGTAAGGAAGACAGGAGAATAAGTCTTGGACGTTTCTGTAGTTTTTCTAAGACCAGTTCTAATTAAATAATTATTATTATTATTAGCAGGGTAAAAGATTCTAGTTTTTTTTATTAATGAGAATATATTTTTGTGATTGATTTCAGGTGTATTAGAGGAAAACAATGGTACAGATTATAATATAAGCAATTGCAACGTAACTAACGAATTGTACCTGACAAGCAGTAATGGAGATTCTAACTATCTATTTAATATTGGCATCATTACAGGCATATCCGTACTTGTGATAATTATAGTTTTACTCATTGGTATGTTTTATTTAAAATATTTAGATCGGTTAAAAAAAAAAAAAAGAAAAAAGTTTTAGATATTTGTTAAAGAAAATAATTTAGATGTACAATTTCATTTTTTTTTTAATAGGAGTGATTAGCTTTGTTTTGTATCGCCATTTAAGCTGGAATAGACCGCAAACATTGAGTGATAAATTTAGCAATGATGAATCTACAGGCTATATTGATGATACAGCTTTTAGAGTGAGTACATTAACTGAGTTTTTTTTTTTTTTATTTCTCACTTTAATCTATAAAGTGAAAGGATCTTAATAAAAACTTCTTACTTAGTTTTATTACAAAAAAAAATCTGTTGTGGTGAAATATTCCTCCTACTTTCTCATATTGTGGTTATTAAAATTTTAGTGGACATATTTTCTTCAAATTGCATATTTTTACTAAAGTTCAGTTGCCAAAGCATCATTATATATAAATATAAGTTGGAATTACATCTATTGGATTTTATTGGCATAAAGAGTAACTGAATTGTAACATAGATGCCAATGTATGGTATCAGTTCCAGAGAAAAAAGTAATATACAGATTTACGAATTATATACAGTAGGCATTACTAGATTTCGACAACAAAAAATTGGGAAGTACAAATGAAAGTTGATAAAACCTTGTATATGAAGTTGTCTAGATCCTCATTTAATAGAGAGAGAGAGCATCAGGGCCCAGTTTAAGTTTACTTTGGTATGATCGTAAGAGAAATGTGGCGAAATGGAATAGGTGATGTTATAAAAGCGAAAATTGCAGCAGGAAATCGATGCTATTTCTCCTTATGGAAAGCCATGCTGTCTAAAATGATGTCACGGTTGGGCTAAGTTACTTCTCTATAAAACCCGTATCAGGCCAGTAATAACAGGGTATAACAAAAAATAATGTACTTCTCTTGAATAGCTGGGAGAGAAAGATATTAAGGAAATATATTTGGCCCTGTAAAAGTCGAACATTGAATGGAGGGAGCAGAACGAACAATGAATTCCGTGACTTGTAAGGCCGAACCAAATTTGGTGTGCTTGCAAAGACGGTGAGAATTAAATTACTGGGGCATGTGGAGAGGTTGGCTGATTCTAGAATTCCTTGAAAAAGCTTTTATATGGAGCACCAGGTGGAAGAAGGAAGAAAAGAGCACGACCTCGCTTGCGATGGCTTGACGATGTGGAGAATGTGGAGATGTGCCTCAGGAGCCTGGGAGGAGAAGTTGCTGTGCTGGTAAAGGCTAACGCTCTTACATGATGTATGCTGTAGTAAGTAAATAAAGCATTACATGTTTGAACAAAATCGTTGAGAGTCTTTTACGCAAAACTTAGAAACCTTATCTGTAAATTTGAGCTTCCTATTGGAATTCTAGTAATACAGTTTAATAATTTTTAATATTTAGGTGGTGGAATCGTACATATAACACCAAGATATTCGGGTAAACCGTGTTAGTGAACTGGTCTGGTATAAATCAAGGTATCGTTCATTTTCGGTGCAGCAGGCTTCTTCACTAGACTAACGCAAAATTGTTGGGCTAATTTCTTGACCAATACGCAAACATTAATGTAGAATCGTACATTTACTGAAATAGCAGCACTTAAGGAAAAATATTTAACTAAGCAACTTCCTTACAGAACCCCTCTGAAAATTAATTTTTCTTGAAAAATGTTTCAAATAAAAATAATTAGGCTTTATATGTGAGTTAGTATGCCAAGCTTACAGCAAAATTGTTAGAAATTTTTTCGATAAAGTTGTAAAAACAGAGTAAAATCATATTTTCACTTGTCGAATTTTAACCAAAATCTTGTATAGGATGCATGCTGGACCTAAAACAGAAATTCAAACTTCCTGCTATTTTTCATTTTAAAGATATTTTTTTTTTACAAAATCCTCTTTAACAGCAATAAAAAACCAGAGAGAGAAAAAATTAAAGGGAAAAACATTTTATTATACTATATTTTCCATAAAAATAAGTAATTATATTGTGAAAAAAAAATCAAGTTTAACCTTAATTGCAACCTTAACCTTGTTGTCGGATTCCTGGGTTTCCCATAGAATGTCTTGTTTCTTGAAATTTTTCATTTTGAATAGTGCTTCGCACACAAAAAAAAGAAAGAGAGAGAGACTAATTTCTAAAAACTAATTTTTCGATAATGATATCGAAATTGAATATCAATTCAATTGATAATTATCATCAGAAATATTCTCTATTTTAAATATATTTCTCAGCTGATGGTGACAAAATATTGTCTCGAAACATGAACAAGAATAATTTATTTTACTTTTTTTTTTTTTTTACATCCTATTGGCTTTGGCAATTAACATCCAACTATTGATTCAACACGGTCACGAAAAAATTCAAATGTTTAATGGTACGATGGATGAATCAGTGTTATTTGAATAGCAGAGATAAAACCGGTACAGCTAATAGTTATTACTGTTTTTCAGTACTTTCTTATATATTATTCGAATTTATTATTATTCAATAAAATTATTGCTATAGAATTTATAGGTAAACTTTTTTAATGAATAAAAGAATAAATATTCACTTATAGTTTATATCACTTATCAGTCATCATAACAGGCAATATTATTTTCTGATTGTCACATCCATAAACCCCTTATTTTCTAATATTTATATCTTATTAAGTTCCACCATTTTTCTAAGTCCCGACACCATTTATTAATTAAAACCGGCAAACCAATTAAGGCTGCCAATTGATTTTTTGGCTCTTTGCGGATCACGGCTTTGGTTTTATCCACACCAGATGCATAACATATCACGAGATTAAAATATGGATAAGTCGGCCGAAACTGAACTATTCTGGCTGGCCAAGACATTATTGTGATAAACTCTTACTATTAATTATTTTTGACTATTACTACTAATTGTTTTGATGTTCGTTACGTAATATAAAAATAATCTAGGTGTGAAATCATGTTTTCCTTCACACGATTTTTTTTTCTGCAGTTAATTGGCAAATTTTTTGGGAGGCACTTAAGGGATTCAAAAAGACAAAGCAGATAGAATCTCTATATGTTTTAAGTGTAGTCAGAACAGCCTCTCAATAACATTTGAACTCAAATGTAATAGACTCATTTTATTTTTATTTTTTCGTACGAGGAAGAGGTGGTATTGTGATCGTGTCCTAATTATCGATATCGATTTTTTTTTTTTTTTTACCGGAAATACACGTGTGAGGTCTTCTGAGTCAGAAAAAATGGTTTTTAGAAAGTGATGTTTGTTTATATGAAAGTATCTGAAAGCATTGTTCAAAAACTAAAAAATCCCTGATAATTCAAACTTGATTTTCTGTACAGCTATCACCATAAAATCCGACAGGAAGTTTTATGATACAAATTCTCAATCAGAAGTACCAACTTCACTCAATGATTGATCAGTTTTTGCCAGAAAATGGCTCCAACGTTTTTTTTTTTTTAAACTTGGTACACTACATTTTTAAAGAGCTACAACTTTTATTTGAAATGTTTCTTTGGGAAAATTCAGTTAAGTAAGGGGAACTTTTGGGAGAGGGGTCCCCTAAAGGGCTATTTTTGTTTATTATACGATTTTTTCATCAAAATGATATTAATTTGAATTAAATATGTTGTCAGAATTCTGACTTTGAAAAAGCGAATTATAAATACAGAGACCCTATCAGTTTTCATTGTTGGAACTTTTTTTCCAAGAAAGTGAGTTTTGAGATTACGCTTTCCTCAAAAAAAAAAATAAATATGTAATAAAAATTGTAATGTAAAATTGTAATAAGACGAAGTCCATGTGGAATATTTTACACCAGATTTTTTTTATAGCTGAAATATTTCATTACTCCAGTTTGTGTTTAAAAATATATTTAATATTAATGTAATGTGGAATAAAAAAAATCTATTATGTTTACTTATTATGTTGCTTTTCATTTTCTGTTATAGGAAAATTCAGAAGAAATGTACAGTCTTGATAATGATTCATTTTTAAATAGCCTTGAAGCTATGACTATACAGAATTATTGGACAGATCATGTTAAACATACTAAACTTTAAATTGAAGAAAAAAAAAAAAAAAATATGTTACTGAAGTGAAATAATATATTTTTTTTTATTACATTATGTTCTTTTCAATAGTCACACAAACTGGTAGAAGTTTTCACATAGAAAATCGATTATTTTATAAATTTCGATTATTTTTCCAAACACCATTTTTTTTCCTCCAAAAAAGAGACTTCCTGCGTATTTTTTTTTGTTTAATATTATATAATCCACTGTTGGATTTCTTATTTTTGAATTTTTTATTCCATTGAAGAAACTTCGTGAAATATATAAAAAAAAAAAAAAATTAAAAAAAAAAATCAGTCAATTGTTTAGAGTACTTAAATATATAATATATATATGGAAATATTTATTTAATTTTGTTTTATTACTTTTTAAAAGATTATATTATTTAAATTTTAGTTATATAGTGTTTTGCTTATATTTGATCCCAAATTTAGTTACCTGAGAATTTCTTTATTGCCTAGAGGCTTTAATTTTTATTAAAATTTCATTTATTGCTTTTTCCTTTCATTTTTTTTTTTTTTTTT
>JAAEAF010004146.1:0-45962 GCA_011037195.1 Triatoma infestans
AGGAGCAGTGTAGTATGCGAAATTCCTTGTACCAATTGCTTGGTAGTATACATTGGTGAAACTTCCCAGTGTAGTAGGACCCAAAGAGAGGGGTCCATAGCAGAGAGAGAGAGAGAGACAAAAATGACAGGACCACTCTCTCAGACTAGGGTGGGAGAAACTGCTTAAATACAGTTACGGGAGATATACGATATATACAGCAGAGTTCACTCGCCAGTCACAATGTGTCATCTACCTTAATCTTTACCTTTCTGCCATACTCAACCATTTAGTGTAAAGTCCAGCAGTCTCTTTTAACATTATACAGTGTTCTGCCATATCTAGTTTATTAATCCAAACCAAACCATTTTCTCTCCTTCATCATACCCATTATACCAGCATTTAAAAAATAGAATATCTGGTCATAATTTCTGTGCACTAGCGCAACATGCTATTGCTAAACATCATAAGTTTGCCTTTGAAGAAACCTCAATCATGGATTTCGAACGTAAGCTTTACAAAAGGCATTTTACAGAAATACATAATCATCCACACCAAAAACACATGTAAGAAAAAAACAGTCACCATTCCTCTGTAGAACTTAAATGAACTTAATTAAATATCACAAATTTAACATCCACAGAAATACAGATTACGTCATTTCCGATTATTTTTACCAAAATTACATTACATTTCCTACAACATATTCCTATTTCCGGTTGCTTTACATGAAATTATGAAACAAACGGAAATAATTTTATATTGTTATTATATTTATTGTTTATTTGTTGTTAACTGTTGTAGATATATACAAATGCTTTTATTGTTTTTTTTATACTTTTATATACTGCTATTTCTTGATTATATTTCTTGTATTCCGTTTTGGTACCATTACCGCATCAGACACAAAGGTTTTGGACGTAAATCCATTAATATTTAGAGATAATTTGTTAATTATAACTACGTAAATTGCAGTTAGAGAAAGTCCTGTGTTTTGTTCGACCACTTATTACCCGATTTCCCTGGAGGTAATAAGTATGCAGGTGCTCAGCCAGACAACAGTGGAGACGGGCGTGGGTGGTAGTTCGGGAAACGGAACTATTAGATTAATTAGGGCTACGACCAAAAGTATAATATAACGGTAAGGAACTGGACGCCATGCTGTTTGTGGGGAGAAGGGGTTTCGGAGAGGGAATAGCGGAAACAGCGAAACGCTTAGAGATGAGGTAGGAAGAGGGGTTAGGAGAACCGCGGAGATGAAGGGTGAGCTCCTGGGTATTTGAGTGGCACTGATCTTCTGCCGCTAAAATAGAAATAGATGCATACAGTATAATAACAAAAAATAGGTTGCGGGGGAATAAACAGTCAATTCTTCTAATAAGGTGAACACAATGGGGTCCGTTAGTTTTATTCCTTACAGTTTTGTTACACTGATAAAAAAAAAAAATACACCTATAATATGAATAAATGTAAATAAACAAACAAAAAATGGTAAAATAAACATTCTCTATAAAATATATTATATCCCCTCAATCAAAAAACTAAATTCTACCTAGAATCTACTTATACGCTATACCTTACAAACAAAAAAAACAGAAAAGTAAAATCCTAATAATAAAAGTATATATTATCTATTTACACAAAAACCAAAAGAAAATGGCTGGCCAGTGCCCAATGCAGCAATATGTTAATTTTTTTTTTCCTGTTTAATTTACTAATTATTTTTGTGTTAGTTTCGTGTTTATTAATTTTCGTATGAATAAACTTACGGCGCCTGGTATCGGTGTCAGTAAGTTTCAATCCAAATATTACTTGGGCCCCTGTGGTGATTTTTTCGCCGCCTCCAAGGTAGTAGTCTCGTCCAGGTGCGTAAAGGTGCAGGAACTCCTCGACTGCGAGAGATGTCACACTACTGCTGGTGTACGTCGCTCGTGACGCAAGTGCTCCAATACGTTATACTGTTCCCTTTAATTTAGAGGAATAGTAATTCAAATACTCCGGCAATTCGCCGTAAAGAACGAGTGTTCTGACCTGCTCAAGACCCACTGACCAACTGACACACCCACACTTACACTTACAAAACAAACATATCACCTTGTTTCATACATATAGTGCTGCTTGGACTTTGTACTATTTCTATTTTAGCCACAAATTTAACATATTTCTTTCTTTTCTAGTACTACTAGCTATCCCCGATGCAAAAACATCGGGTTACACACTGTTTCAGACTTAATGCAAAGTACTCTTTATATGGTGTATCCATTGGATACAGGATAAAGGCCTTTCACATAAGACCGAGATAATTTTATTTACTCTTAGGAGGAAGATCATAGGATTAACATCTCTTAAGTTTTTAGGTACTTCTGTTCCAAATTAGTCAATTGGTGAAGTTCCTTGGAAAACTAGGAAACTTATTCAATAAAAAAGAAGTTCTAGTTGAGAAAATTTAACAAATCACTTCCTGTAGAATATATTATAATATATTATGTATGTATATTTGTAGGCTACTTCCTAAAAATCCCTTTTCCAGGCCACAAAACGTATATTTCCGGTGAACATTCAGTTTCGAAAATTTGAAACAATCCAGCAATAAGAGTAAAATATAGATTAATGCCCATTTTGAGGAAGATGAAATCCTATTTTGAGGACGTGAATAATGCCCTATTTCTTCAGGCGGGTTCATGCCTCGCAATCAAACGTCCAGGTTAGTAGCAAAACTTCCTCTTACTAGGAGTAAGAGAAAGTAAAAAACTTGTATGTTACAATTACACGATTTACTCTTAACCAGTTTTCTTTAAAATTGCAAAATTTACAAACGTTAATTAGACCTGGCCATAAATATGAGTCTGAAGGAGTTGTAAACAAACTGAAACAAAATCTACTAAACATTGAAAAAAACTTTGTTAAATAAATAAATAAATATATATGACTAATAGATAGTTTAATTTTAAATTAAATTTTAATCGAAATAGTGTTGAATATTAGATTGTGTATTTGAAATTTATGAAGCAACCAGTGTGAACGGGTTTAACATTAATATTTTAAAAGCTCAAGAGGTTTACACTTAAGTGTTGGCACTATTAAAGCTCATAAGGTAAATTTCTGCTATATGCTTAGGAGCTTAAGTGAGGGAGGTAGTAATTTTGTACCTCTATTGATATTAGAATCATTAATATGTTTCACTTTTGCTGTGGTGTCTAGGAAATACTCTCACTCAACATCACAGCTTTAGACAGATCCAGGAGATGGGGGCAGACATGTAGACAGAGATAAATTTGGTGGTATATCATTTAACTTCTCCCAGTAAACACTAATTTGTAATTTGATTGAGTAAATAAAAGCGGTTTTCTTGGTATCCTTCTGTCTGGCAAAATCCAGAAACTCCATTGTGCTCAGTGGGATTTATAATTAAATTTATTAGGAAGATGGTGGTGTATGGATTTCTTACTGTCAACCATTGTTTTCTTTGAAAATCTTCTGTTTCATCATTGCTTATAATCCAAAAAAGTGTACACTAAATTTCAGATATTTAGTGAATTACAAGTATCATTCGAAACAAATTAAATAAATGAAATGTATTTTGTGTGAATGTATCTAATTGCTGGCTAGTGAAATGTGGTTGGTGTTGTTGAGTTGTAGTGTAGTGGTAGCTTGTGGCGTGAGCGGTTTTGTAAAAGGGCTTGTGTTTGTAAGTTTTAAGAAAGTGAAGTAATAAATTATGAAAACACTGGTAGATTAAATTAAATATATTATCTTTAAAGATATTTAAATATTTTACAATATCACAACTGTTATGCTTAATAAATCAGATTTTTATCCTAGAATAAAGGAAAATTACTATACTGGCACTGAATTTAAGAGAGCGATTTCTGAGGCAAGTGTTCCGGCTTGAATGTCTACTACAGGCTGTTGTTGTTAGAAGGCAAAGTGTCGACTGTCCGAAAGAATGCCTTCTCATATAAAACAGTTGGCCAAGTGGCACTGTATTAATTTAACGGATTCTTGTGCGTTTGTCTCCCCTAAATAGCAATGACCTTAAATTACAGCACCTGACTCTTTTCACTGCACTAAGATACATTTAAAATATTAACAAACAATTCTATTTTTCAAACTATAAAATATTCTAAACTATTTTTCAAAACTATTATTTTCTTCCACTACATTAACATCACTAAATCCCATATCATACTCCACTACTTTTAGTACACTAAAAAAATATCTGCCAGCCAATACGAATGTATTATGATGAATTTAAAAGTTGCAATTAAAATCCAGCTGTCGCTATTTTCCGTTTAACATTGAAATGTTTATTCATTAATAATGGTGGTGCACCAACCAACTGGGATGGATTAACACAAATAGTATTTTAATGATGTTCTGTTTCCATACACAAGCAATAATGTATTCAACACACCAGACTGACTATATGTGAAAACCTTTCTGTTTCGGTAATACTATTAACAATTCAAAAGATAATCTTTTAAATAGCCTATTTATGCAAAGGCTCTTTATGATGTTTTTCTTTCTAAATTTATTCCGACAATGTATTCACAATAAATAATCTGTTTGATTTTACTTTCAGGAATGTGTGGTAATTTTTGATTAAATCTCATTCTTGTCAATTCCCCATACATTTTATGTTTTATTATTTTATTTAAAAGCTGATTAATGAATCCGATTAGGTGATAGAAATTTAATCTCTGATTGGGGCACAAAAAAATTATTATTTTTTTTTTATGGATGAAAAATAATAAATCTGAGTTGCGGGTATTGTTAGAATCGAACAAAATATCACCGAAATCACTTAGTCTCAAACGTTACTTGCCATTATCTCTTTTAAAAATTTATAAACATAATTCCCAATAAGTTAGGTGTTTTAGGTTATGTAGTTTGAATATATGTCTAAAATGGAAGTCATTTATTGTCTGAATTAGGTATGAAATGAATTTTGTACGATAATTTGTAGATTTTAGCGTAGTTTAAGTAATGAAGCCATTAATATAGAATACCTGGAAGAGGTTAGTTTAATGTATCGTTAGAAAAGCGGAAGGGGGGAAATGGAAGATATGTGGCCTATTAATAGATTTACCCAACCTATAGTAGAACTAGTACAAAACACACAAACACAAACACACACATTCACTAACACTGTATCTTTTATAGACAACAAACACAGTTGACACATCTAATGGAGACACAATAGTTCTTACAGGAACACAGTGTGGATTTGTCTTTATTAGTTTCAAACATCAAATCATTAAATACCGTTTTAGGTGAGTCCATTCTTCAATTAAATGAGGATTATTAGTGAGGATGATATTAAACCATTTAATATTTGCGACTTACTCCTCAGTATATTAAATACAGTTTTATTTTATGTCGGAACTATCCCTGTGAGACAATCAACAAAACTGTGTTTATATTGAGGATTTGTCGCAATTGTTACATTGTTTTAAGAGTGTCCTGTGGATTGTTTCTATAATGGAATCTTTGATAATATTTTGCCACATGCTATTTTAAATATACGATTGTTGAAATAGTTTTATTATTATTATTATTATTTTATTCTAAGACCAACCTCGATATGAAATTATTTTTGTTCAGTTCTCAGTGAAAAATATTTAAAAAAAATTCAACGACAGAAAAAATCATCATCATCATCTTCAAGGCTTAGGCCAGTTGGCCTGTTCCGTCTCCAAATCGTCAAAAGTTATCTTATGTTATAACTTTAAGGTATTTTAAATATAATAGGTTGCTCAAGTCAAGGCAAATCTTTGTTGACAAAGTAGGGATAGCAATTAATAACTAAATTACTATTACTTTCTACATTTACAGCAACCAAACCCATCACCATTTCAACAGAATAGCAAAAAAATAATGAATAAATTAATTAAATAAATAAATAAATTGTAAAACAAAAATCAATGGAGCTTATAATGCTTGATCACTCTTCTCCGTCCACGAGGACAGTACTGCCACATTTTTACAGTTACCCGGCTCGAGTTCATCCTTCCCAGGTGTGCATACCATTGCTTCCGACGATTGTTCACCCCTTCAATGAGAGCCACCATCTGCAATTCTTTCCTTATATTGGAAAGTGGTCCAACAAAGAGTAACCCGCGACCAATCTAAGGAATCGCATCTCCGCACTCTCAATCCTTCGCCGAAGAGCTCTTGGTAAGGGTCCAACTTTCTTATCTATTACTTTATAAAACTTCAACTGAGTTTCCTTGGTCGCGTTTTTACCTAAGGTGCGCCTTATAGTTTCACACATGGTTTGAAAGGGACGAAGCTTTTCCTGGATGTCGGCAACATCCCTAATGTAGGATACACTGCAGCCTAGATAGATAGCTAAATGTATCTACTTGCTCGACCACCCTATTATTTATGACTATTTTTGATCGAAAAAAATCATAAATTTAATTTATATTGCTGTATTCAATAATCCGATTTTACTTTCTCTTACTCCTAGTGCGTTGAGTTCAAAAAAGTGGTTATTAAAAAGTGGCATATATATGTGTGTGTGTGTTTGTGTACGCGTGTATGTATGTATGTATGTATGTATGTATGTAAACAGCATAGTTCAAAATCGCAAAAAGTATAGAGTTGGCATTCCGTTTGAATATCATCATGGAATCCGACTGGAAGTCCATCTCGTTCAATATTCCTCAACCGGAAGTACTACTTTACTGAATGCATTTTTCAACTTTTGGCGATTTTCTCGAATACGGCTCCAACGATGATGTTCATTAAACTTTGATGCATCAAATATATTATTAGGAGTGAAGTGTTGTTGGTGTGATGCGTTGTAGTGTAGTGGTAGCTTGTGTGGCTTGAGCGGTTTTGTAAAGGGACTTGTAAGTATATATGTTTAAGAGAGAAGTATCAGAAATGAGAAAGTAGTCACCACTGCTAACAATGAATATATTCTATCGAAATAATAACTACAAGTTATTTGCAAAGATATTATAAACTTATTAATATATTGTGGAACTGCACTGATTCTAAGATAGCGATTCCTGAAGTAATGTTCTGGTAAATGTCTAGCTCAGATTGTATTGAAGGAATGTTTTCTAATTGTTATTTCAAATCTTCCCTTGTGAGAAGAAGGGGTAGACAATGCCATCAAATTCATGAACTCTAAAAGGCAAAGCGGTCTTCTACCTGAATAGTCCTTTTGCTAGGGAATGTCACATTTTCTTCATAACCTTGATTATTTGAAGTTAAATATATTTTTATATTTCTGGTTTGGTGTGTTGAGTAATTGTATGTTAGTAGTAGTAGTTGGTGTAGCACGAGCGGTTTACTAAAAGGGCTTGTATTTGTAAGTTTTAAGAGAGAAAAGTAATAAGAATAATTAAGAAACACTGGTAGATTAAATTAAATATATTATCTTTAAAGATATTTAAATATTTTACAATATCACAACTATATCTTAATAAATCAGATGTTTATCTAGAATAAAGGAAAAATCACTATCACTGGCACTGAATTTAAGAGAGCGATTCCTGAAGTAATGTTCTGGTGAATGTCTAGCCTCAGTCTCCTAATTGTTATTTCAAATTTTCCCCTGTGAGAAGAAAGGGTAGACAATGCCATCAACTTCATGAACTCTAAAAGACAATAGCGGTCTTCTACCTGAATAGTCCTTTTGCAAGGGAATGTCACATTTTCTTCATAATCTTGATTATTTGAAATTAAATATATTTTTATATTTCTGGTATCCATCACAGGAGCTACTATTTTTATTTGAAATATTTCTCCGATAAAATTCATTTAAGGGACGTCTGAGATGGGAATGGGGTAATGTTACCCTCTAAAGTGCTATTTTAGTTTATTATATAATTCATAATGTGAATAATATTAATTAAAATTAAATATGTTGCCGAAATTCCCAGTTGGAAAAAATCGGTTAATCAAAAGTGCTTTTTCTTTTTATTGAACCAGTTTTTTGCATGTTTCTCCAATAAAATATCGTTGGATTTCCTGTACTTATAGAGATCTATCACTTTGGTTTGATACATACTTCCAAGAAAGTTCATTTAAGGGAGTTTTGGGGATTAGTTTTCCTCAAAAATGTAGTTTGTTTTTATTAAAATGGTGTTCAAATTGCAGGACATAAAACTATAACGAGATAGTTTATACGGCAATGGCCAGAAGAGATTTTTAAAGAAGAGTTTTTTTTATGAATACAAGTATTAAAGAACACTTTTTTCTTTAAAATAGTCCTCTTTTGGACTGTAAATTAACTTTAAATTTACCTATTGAAATAACATTGAAGACAATTAAACATTTAATAAAAATTATAAATCTAAAAAAAAAAATTGTCTTTCATTACTTTGAAAATGGCGGTAATAGAAAGTTATTTGAATGTTCCACGCCAGATTATTACTTTCTCTTACTCCTAGTAAGAGGAAGTATTGTAATCGTGTCAAATTTTCGATATCGAGTTTTCACCGGAAATATCCGTTTTGAGGTCCCCTAAGTCCAAAAAAGTGGTTTTTAGCAAATGGACTGTGTGTGTGTGTGTGTGTGTGTGTGTTTGTTTGTGTGTGTGTTTATATATATATATGTGTGAAAAGCATAGCTCAAAAACAAAAAAGCCGTAGAATCTTCAAACTTGATATTCCGTTTAGGTATCACCATGAGATCTGACACAGTACGTTATCTGTCAAAATTCCTCAACCGGAAGTACTACTTTACAAGTTGGTATTTTACTGCCAATTTCTCAAAAATGGCTCCAACGATTTCCTTGAAACTTGTTACTTCAACTATGGATACAAAGAGCTACAACTTTTATTTGAAACATTTCTCCGGAAAAATGCATTTAAGGGTACTTTTTGGGGGAGGGGAGGGGGTTTCATTTTCCTCTAAAGTGCTGTTTCAGTTTATTAGACAATTCAAATTCCGTGTTTGAAAAAAAAATCTGATGACCGGAAGTGCGTTTACTTTATACAACTTTATTAAAATAATTTTTCCACTTTTTCGCAATTTTCTCAAACATGGGTACGACGATTTTCTTGAAACTTTGTATATAAACTACGCATGCAATGCTGTACAATTTTTATGTAAAACATGTCTTTGGGAAAATTCATTTAAGGGCACTTTTAGGGGGGAGGGGGCGGATTATATTTTGCTCTTAAGTGCTATCATAGTTGATAATACAGTTCTACCATCCAAACAAAATTAGAAATTAGAAATAAATAGATGGCCATAATTCCGAGTTTTAAGAAAATTAGCAAACCGGAAATGCGCTTTTACTGAACAGTTTTTCAGTTTTGACGAATTTCATTAAATTTGGTACACTATCTATAAAATTTGTCAATTATAATTTTGAGAACTGGAGTAAGAGAAAGTTGTGTGAGTGTTTCTCACCAGATTATTCTTATTATTAAATTGAGTAAAAAAATAAAATTTTTAAATTAGCCAGACAAATTTAATATGCTTGAATGAAGGTAGAAAAGGTGATTTAAAATGTGTCATTTTTATTAATCAGTTTGTTAGTATCAATGTGTCAGCAGTATCAGTTTGATTGTAGAAAGTCCTGTTTGATTAAAATATGGTTTTGTTTTGTTACAAAGAGTTTAATTTCACAAAAAAAAAAAAAAATGCAGCTTGATTGAACAAAGTAATATTTTGAAAGAACAAGTTTTAGTTTTGGTAAAAACAAGTTTACCGAAAGAATAAGATTGGAATAAAACAAAGATTTATTTATTTATTTATTTTCCTTTTTTTCAACAAGAGATAAAATTTGTTTTAAACAAAGTTTTAACAGTCTGGAACAAACAAATATGTGATTGACAAATACGTATGTATCTTTTACCATATCTTAACGTATCACAAGCTTTACAAGCAGTAAAATATAGATTTCAGACTCAACTTTATCATAATTTTTTTGCAGCACTTTTAAAAATAATATCTGAAATAAAAGTTGTTTTGTATAAATTTATTGTTATAAAATTTATAGAGAGGATAGTTGGTATTTGTGGACATGTGTCACTTACCAGACTATAACTGTTTGTATTATATTCTCTATTCTGTTAAATTCTATCTGACAGAATTTTATCCAGTTGACATTTTAATAATACCTACATATTCTCTCTTCCTTTTTTTCTCATAACTGCATATCAAGTATCCACGTTTGAAATCTGATAATAAAAATCACTCCAGTTCTTAAAACTATTGCACAATTTTAAATTGATAAACAATATCCTTATGTGTGGTATTTTATCCGTCATGGCATGTGTAATGGAAGGACGAAATGAATAAATAATAGTTATGGAAAATAGTTTGTAAAAATTAGATAGTTCAAATAGTGTATCTATTGGGGATAGAGCCAGGTATACTACTATCTAGATCAATGCAAACCAAGAGACAAAGGCGCAAGAATCCGTTAAATTAATACAATGCCACTTGGCCAACTGTTTTGTAAGAGAAGGCATTCTTTCGGACAGTATGCATTCTGCTTTCAAAGCCAGAACACTTGCTTCAGGAATCGCTCTCTTAAACTCATGCCAGTGATAGAGATTTGCCTTTATTCTAGATCATTTATTAAAATACAGTTTGTTGTAGACACCGAAGCAGGACACTTGTTTTTTCGCTCTCTTAGCATCAGTGCATATTAATAAGTTAATAATTTATTTGCAAATATTTGTAGTTATTATTTTAATAGAATATATTTATTATTGTTAGCAGTGGTGACTACTTTCTTATTTCTGATACTTCACTCACTCAAAACATATATACTTACAAGCCCCTTTTACTAAACCGCTCAAGCCACAACTACACAACAACAACAACACACGTCTAGATGGATGAAAATCCGAAACCGGTCAGGAACAAAATGAATATGTATGCTACGAAGGATACAATACCAGATGTTATGTTATCCAGCCTTGTGGACCCATTCACATATTCATTGTACTTACAATTTAGTTTCTTTTTTTATTGTGAGAGATTGTAAAGAGATTTTTACAATGGTTAATTTTAATAATATCTTAACCTCCCCTATATTGAAAAAAACATCTGTTTCACAACTTTGAGTGTTATGAAACACTCTCACACGTCTTTCTTTCCTCCAATTATACAATTTATTGACAAATTAACTTTAAATTTGTAACATTCAGTTTGTTAAGTTGGGCTGGCTATAAAAAAACGGCGATAGGGGTTATAGTTGTATATCTGAGCTCACTTAGTGGAGCGCCTTCTGTTAAAGCCAACCAAGCTTGTGATGTTTAAATTTTTACCCAAACTGGCAGCCCCACCCAGATATTTCAAATTATTTTTTACAAACAAATGTTTTTAAATTAGAGTGACACCTTTTTATCTGAGCAATTAGCATTCCAAGTTTAAAGCAAAAGCAAAAAATTGATAAAAAAGAAAAGAAGTAAAGGCATACTTCCGATTGACGAATTTATACTGCCAGAACTAATTGTGCTATCTATATGGAATAATCAAATTTGCACTATCTGCATTTTTTTTAATTTTTGACATGTTTTCATGATACATTTACATTTATGCCATTAAAAGCCCAGTTTTGAAAAAAATTTGACATGACCGCAAGACGTCTTGTTATTGTAGTAACAACAAGTTTTTTTTTTTTTGTAATTTTAAGGCGCGTGTATTAATAGCACCCGTCCATCAGAATGCAACCACAGCAAAGAGAAGAGAGGCCCTCTCTGGTTAACAGAGACTACTCTCTGACTTAGGCAGAGAGGGCTTCTCTTCTCTCTGCTGTGGTTGCATTCTCTTTGCTGATGGATGGGTGCTATTATTACAGCGCGTCAACATCTATGGTCAATGGCGCCTGGACCTTCTCACTGCACTGCAGGCCTCCGCCACGGACAACACTGTCTATCACCGTACAGTGAGCTGTAGAGGCTTCTAGAAAGAGAAAATCTAAGGGGCAGCAGTGGACTTGAATTCGGGACCAAATTTTGGGAGTCCAACGCGTTATCACTGAGCTAATTCCTTCCCTCACAAAGTAATGAAACGCTATTTAGAATGATCTCTATCGATGATAAATTTATAATATCAGATCTATAATTGTATTTATTTATTTATTACTGTTGTACGTATCGCTAATTAGAAAATGAACTAATCTCTATAATAAAGATATGTAGTTTTCCTTTTATTTTTATGATAAGACATTAAACAAACTTAGTTTAGAACTCTAAATTATAAGAGGATAAAACAGGTAATAACTTTGGATGGTATAAAATATCCCAAATAGAATATTGAATTGAATAAAAACTAAAATTAATGTTAAAAACAGAATTACAATAAAATTACAAAAAAAAAGGCATAGAATGTATCTTATTTCACATTATAAATCCCAATACCTAAAAAGTGTCTATAAATGGCAAAATTTAGCTAGCTAAAGATGTACGTGCTTGGCGTGTAGAACTTTAAGTGGGAAAATGTATATATTTGGTGTTAATGTTCACACCAGGTGGCAGATCTGTAGCGCCCGATACGCTCATCTGAATACTAACGTTCTGCTTTTTAGAAATCCTACAAAATACTTTTACCAATTGCAATAAAAATCACTGGGAATTACTGAAAGAAATGTTTAATGTATTTGATTCGTTACGTTTCTAAATATTTACTATAAAAGTAATTTTTTTGTAGAGAATTATTCCCAAATAAAAAAATATTCTCTAAAATCGAACTAAATCGGTACTAAATCTTACCTATTAGTTTCAGCAATTTCTCATTTGGGCTTATGGTTTACATTTACAAATTAAAGCATTGTGCTGTTATGTCTATACAACTATTTAGAGCAAAGTTTGCACACAACTCAACTATTTTAAATACAGTAATAAGATAATCAAGTATGTATGGAGGAATATATTAGATATTTAACAAACAGGGGAAGTAATGTAATGCTTTTTTTAGCGAGTGTAACATCTGAACAACATTGTAAAAAGATTTTACTCACGTGTTGTGAATAAAAATGGTAGTATGTATTTGTAGTGGAAGAAAGAAATGAAATAAAATAAGAATTTTGAAAATAGTTTAGTGAAATAATTTGGTTAATTTTAGCTAGTTCAAAGAGTTATTTTACTGAAGCGGAAAGAGACTACAACATTACATCACGTCAATTACTTTTCATTTTCAAGTGATTGTTCGATTTCACTCTTCATTTCAATATTATACACTAATATAGGTAACTATAAAATATCAATAATAGGTTATTTCTTATCAGAATAATTTCAATTAAAAAGGACTATTTAAATAATACATTTATTACTGTTTAATCAATAATTTTATGTATTCGAAAATGTGTCTTCATTTGATATGAATAACGTGAATTATTAATCGAACGAACTTTTCATTCAAGTCCTCTCTCTAAAGCCTGTCCTCTTTGGTGTAACTTTAATTCTGTTGCAGGTTATGAAGGTCCTGGGATTTGTTTTTGAAAGATGTTCTTGTTTTCGCGTATTCCCGCAAGGTTGTCGGGCTGGTTTTATTAAATAATATTCAACAATACTATTTTTTTTTTTTTTGTAGCTTTGGTATAAAAAACCTCCTGGTCCATCTTGAACAATTGTAACCTGGTCGTCTGCAAATTGGAGTGAAAACGTCACCTTACCAACAAGGAACTCTCATTCCAGCCACATTCCTATGCCATTCAAATAAACGTTTAGTTGCAATTTTTATTAACATGTGTATGAAGGCATAGATAAACCAATCGTAGGTTGTACTTACTGGTTCTTAGGATGCAGTTGCTATATGTATTGATATGTATTTGCTGTGTTGAGTTGTTGTTTGTTTGTGGTAGTAGTTGGTGTAGCACGAGCGGTTTAGTAAAAGGGGCTTGTAAGTATATATGTTTAAGAGAGAAATATCAGAAGTAAGAAAGTAGTCACCACTGCTAATAATAAATATATTCTAATAAAATAATAACTACAAGTTATTTGCAAAGATATTATTAACTTATTAATATATTGTAGAACTGCACTGATTCTAAGATAGCGATTCTTGAAGTGTTCTCTTGTGAAATGTCTAGCTCAGACTATTCTTTTTTTGAAAGCAGAATGCAGACGGTTCGAAAGAATGCCTTCTCTTACAAAACAGTTGGCCAAGTGGCATTATATTAATTTAACGGATTCTTGTGCCTTTGTCTCCCTAATAGCAATGACCTTAAATTACAGTACCTGACTCTAAAATACATTATTTTTGCCAAAATTATTTCATTTAAAATATTTTTCAAAACAATTTATTTTTGCATTTCTTCTTCTACTACAGTACTAATATAATTGCTGAATCTGACTACAGGTAGTCTTCTATTAAAAATACACTTAACGAGATAAATGCAATATAATTTTTGGCTCGGCGAGAATAATTGCTGTGAGCTAGTAGAATGTAAAACAAAAAAAATTCCCTTCTAGCTGGCTATAGAAATCAAATAACTTCAACAGTTCACGTTTTAGCTACTGAATTTCGTGTATTCTGAAAGAAAACGTGAGCACGTTTGGAAAAAGAAAATATAATTTTAGGGACAAACAGAAAAATTCAAAGATGGTTGGAAGTATTGTTCGGCGAAGAAATAAGTTTAAAAAAAAAAAGGTGCAAACACTTTAATATTGATGATAACTGACATTGTTGTCTAAACACCGAATGTAACAGATAAATTGAAGGGCTTGTAATATTTTGGAACAAAATGGTTATGTTCACCACAATAATGTAAATTATACTGTTGAATTTGTTTAGTCAAATGATTTAAATTTGAATATATAGTCAATTGGAAGCAGAAAAATTAAAATGTGATGTCATGATAAAGTGAATTGGAAGGACGTCAGTATTATTCAGCACATTATTTTGAAGCTTTACTCAATGGATTATATATTTAGAGAAATATTTTTATATATGTGAGATTTATTTTATATTTTTTCTGAAGATATCGATTATTTTTAACCCGATTGCTTTTTATCGATGCCTTATTTCTCCGCAAAAAAAATATAATTAATTAATTTTATTTAAAATCTGCAATAAAATTCGGAAAAGTTATCTGGCAATATTGAAAGATAACAAATCCAAAAAACTAGGCATTTATAATTACTTAATCAAAAAGTTTATTTACACTATAAACTGCAGTAAATAATATGATAATGGATGTTTACAATGGTTTGCCATTATACCATATCGGTCGGTAAAGGAAATACAGTAAACTCCCGATTGCGGATTATCCGGTTTGCGGACTATCCGTGCGTGAATTTAATTTAAAAAATAATTATATATTGATATGTATTTTTTTTTAATATTTGCTCGCTTTCCTGTTTACCGCAGTGCATGTGTACGTATTTAGATGTTTAAAGTGGGGGTGGTGGGATATGTGAAGTCAGCTGGACTGGTTTTAATTAGGATTTTTTGGATTCTATCGAGCCCGAGACAAGTGAAACAGTATCTGAAATGAGTGAGTTAATGGCAAATTTAAATGGCTTGGAAAATGTTGATAGAGAAAATATTGAGGAGTGGTTAGATTCATGTTTCATGTGATGCAAAGTTTTCAAGTAATGAGTGACACGGGATATTATTTCCGATTTGATTCAACCAGAAGAGCAAGAGAATGATGCTGAAATTAGAGCAGAAGAAGAAATTATCAACCGCATTAGTCCACAACACGGCCCTAAATTCTGTTGACACTTTGTTGGAGTACATCGACAAATGGGAATTCGAGTATAACGACATAATAGCTATTAGAAAAATTCCAACTGATGTTAAAAAATAATCATTAAAAGATTCTTGCAAACAAACCAACATCACAGATTTTCTTAATAATAATGAGCATTAAATATGTTAAAATAATTGTCTGCCTTAGAAATGTATAATATGTTGTATTTTAGAAATAAATAATTATAGTTCGGATTATCCGTGTTTTTCGATTACCCGTGCCGCTTCTCCCTATCATTAGCCCGGATAATCGGGAGTTCACTGTATATTGGCAAAGATATAGCGGATCAATGGTTTGCTTTATATTAAAACAACGTTACAGTTTACTAAAATTTATTGATACATTTGTGAAAACTAAACTTATTAATGTTTACCAAACTATAAATCACATAATTTTATAAATTACAAATATATAAACATAATTTAACTTTTCATATTAAACAAACAAATTACTAGAAACATTTGGGGGGAGAGGGAAGGCGTACAACATATGGAGACCTGGTCAAAGTAGTTTTGAGTAATGAAGATAAATTTAATAAATTATCTGGCCTAGAGGGTGTATTGTTTTGTAAGTTTTGACATAAATATATTAGCAAACTCTAGTTGGCCTTTCTTCATTAGATTAGTAAATGAACTTTGTCAATATTGCTCAAAATAGCCATGATTTTGCATACCATGTTTTGAAAAATTATTTTATTTTCAAAAGTTTGTATGTCATCGGTTTTTTATTTTATTTTATTATTATAAGATAGTTTAAAGTTAAAAATTACGAAAATCTCCTTCATTTCTCTTCTTAGAAATAAAAAAGAAGTACGAAATAACAAAAAGTAAAGTTATATGTATGTATGTGAGAAAGATAATGAGAGAACATATATACATGCATAATATACATAAACGAAAGTAAATACAAAATAAACATAATATTTCAAGAATGAAAGCAAGCGGAAATATTTTGTTTACAAACCACCATCCGAAAATTTCCAACAAAAAATTTGTTTTCTGTTTTCCGGCAATTTTCTTGAAAAGTGTTTGTTTAGTAAAAAACAGGAAATAAATAAAAAAATAAAAGGTGAGAGGGGGCGCCTCTTATAGGCTTTCCAGACCCTCTGGTGGGTTCTGTTAAAAAAAAAGAAATGAAAATCAAAGAAAAGGGGTGAAAATATTAAGTGGACTGTATATATATGTAGATTGAATAAAGGGAGAGCAAATGGGCTCATATAATATGAACAAAATGAATATTAAATTAAATATTTATTATCTTCAACAAGCCAAAAGGAATGGCGCTTACCTTAAACGCAGAAACCTTTAACGTTAATATGGGTTGACTCAAGTCCTTTAGTCCACATTAGGGGGGGTCAAGGAAGTGGAAAATAGGAAAAGGAAATAAGACCCTATGTGCCAGTAACTCCAGTGTCTTGATCCACACACTACTGCTTACCTGATGAATCTTGATAAATCATTTAAACGGGCTCCTGGAAACTGCAAGGCCGGAGAAGCAACCAGAATTAGACCATGTGCTTGTACAATAAACCTTAGCAGGCCGGGAGAATCCGGAGACACTCACTCGACCTACTTATTAACACTAACCCCGAAGAAAACCAGAAGTGACAACACTTGGGTTTTCACGTAAAAGAAAAGCGGCAGCGGTCTAAACTGTGTAAGCAGAATGTGCTGTCTACTGCATATATTGCTCACTTAATAACACTAACCCCGAGGAAAACCAGAAGTGGCAATATTTGGGTTTTCACGTAAGGAAAGCGGAAGTGGTCTAAACTGTACAAGTAGACTGTGCCGCAACGTACAACTAGCTTGTCCGATCGTTAGTTAGTGTCTCACTTATTAATACTAACCCCGAGGAAAACCAGAAGTGGCAAAACTTTGGTTTTCACGAAAGGAAAACGCAAGTGGTCTAAATTGAATAGAAAATTACGTTTGCACACACATATACTGCCCTGTACGAGTACTTTAGTGTGACTGATTGGAGAGGGTAATTAAAGGGATTACCGCCTCTCTACATTTAGGATTCAGCCTAAAGATTGATAAATTATTATATTCTGACGGCGGCAAATTTAAATTCGAATAAATACCAAACAGTGTTCAATGATTTTCTTTAAACTTCTCCTACAGGACTTTAAACTTGAAATACGTTGAATATTTGTCTATAAAAATGTTTTTTTATTGAGGTCTGAGGGAGCGCATTTACATAGGTTAATGTAATGGAAGAAGTAAATGGAAATATATATTCTATATTTGAAGAAAAAAAATGTAATTTAGCTGGAAATTTGTATAAGGGTAAAAATCTAGGTACAAGACAACCGTTACAAGAGAGGTCGGAGAACTTAGTCAGCTGTGTCTTTAACCTCTTCTATAAATTATACATAAAGGGCAGGATTTTAACTACCAAGAGGAGCATTCTTTCACCAGTCTATACTAGACATTCAACGAGTATCCATAGAGACAGAACGTCAATGCCAGTTATAAGTGTTAACATTTGAGTTAAACCAATCCTACTAAAATAATTGATTCTATAAATTCCATAAACTTTTTATATTCATTGCAATTAACTTGTAAGTTGTTATTTTAAGAGAATATATTTATTGTTAGCGGTGGTGATTTGTTACTCATTTCTTAATACTTCTCTTTTCTGTAAACATTATATAATGCCCACAAACCCCTTACAAAATCACTCGTACTACATACAATACAACACTACAAACAAACACACATCTCACCAACAACATTTCATTAACCATTTTAGTGCTATTTGGGGTTTATAAATGATTTTTCTAAAATTTTAAGTTAACTGTAAGTGCAAATTAAAAAAAAAAATAGTTTATAAGTTTTTCTCGAATGTTCTCGAAAACTGTTCTATTCTTTTAATTTAAAATGTTAACTGCTTAGGACGGACACTATGAGAAGAATCAGTAAAAAAGAGCAGAGTAATTCGAGCTAAGAGTGAAGATGTTGTTGATGTGGAAATGGTTGGGGTAGTGGTATCCTGTGGCTTGCAAAGCGTCTTGCTGCACTAACGGTCGATTCGGGTTATTTAGTTTGGATAGCTTGATGGGAATTCTCTGGTCTGTAAAAGGGCTTTTGACAGTGTGCTGATTGCTTGTTTTAACTTATTGAGAGTTGTATGTAGACACTTCGGCATTAGTTTATAGGTTCTGTAGACCTAGTGTTTCCTGACTTTTTTAATGTCAGATGTTCGAATGTTGATTTTTTTTTAGACTCCTACAAATGTTGTTTTTTTAATTGACTGAAGCTCCTGAATTCATCGACCTTAAATATGGAGTTTGTCTAGCTCTTGATGGAAGTTAGGCGTATTTTTGGGAGAACATTGAAGACTGTGATTTGCAGCGTAAAGCATGACAGAGAAGGTTAAAAAAATCAATGGAGATAAGCGTAGCGCTGAAAGTGGCTAGTATCGGCAATATTAAGTATTCAGCGCTCATTTCTTGAGGTGAATTTCTTGAAACAGTGGACTGTTTATTCTTACAGTTTTACATCAGATTATTATTTTTCTTGTCGAAATTTTCATGATTATAAAATTCATTGTGGAAAACAACCTAAAATCAACTACTGTAATATTAAAAGTAAGTACAATGTACGGTATACTAATAAATTTGTTTGATATTAATTTTTAATGTGCATTTTTAAATGCAATAGAGGCAGGAAGTTACAGCATTTGGAAGGAACAATTTTCGTTAGAGAACTTACCATTAAAAATGTATTCTAATGTTTTTATTTATTATATTTCCTTCGAATGAATACAAAAGTCCAGTTAGACCGGACAAAGATAAACCGTATACCCCTGATAAGCCCTTACTCAAGGCAAATAAATAAATGGGAAATGTTCCAAGTAACATTTAAAATGTTAAAAGAATTTTCCAATTTTTCTTCCCTAGTTTATTGCGGTACTATTAAATTAGTTTACCAGAATATATATATTATCTAGACTAGATAACAACGTGAAACAAAATAAATATACTACAATAAAACTATCTCAACTCACATACTATCATCTCTTAATATGTTTACAAAAATGATTGGCCCCAGGCCAGTATATTATTATCACTCTTATAAAGTTAATATTAGATTGGGTGATATTTAGTTTTATCTTTTATTTATCAATTTTTTTTTTTATTTATAAAATTGCTAATTACTTTCAATTACATTTGCTTTTCTTGCCATTTTCCTTGGATGTTTAAGAAGAAAATGAAAACTACGCAATTTACTACATATGTTTTTTTTTCTTTTTTCAGGAAACAAAAGGAAAATTCGTTTTAATATCATTCTTGTTTCGTATGGAGCCAAAGCATTACATGTTTTCAGTAAGTAATAAAATTACAATTTAAATATAAACTCTAAATAAAATTTTAGCATAATGAAGAAGTAATAAATAAAAAGTAAACAATAATAATATAAAAGGAAAATCTTCTTAGTCTATTAAGCTTGTTTTTTCGAATCCGCGCTGCCGTTAACAGGGCATTCGTGTACATAATTTTAGGCTATTTTAGGCGAGCATGAGTTTTCCTGAATATGCCTTGGTTTTAACTGAAAACAACTATAGAATTTTTAATAAATTTATAACATTTTAAGAGATAAGACATTGTAGATTGTTGTAGGGAATTATTATTGCAATGCAACCTGAAAGATCTATTGTGCGCCCCCTCCCCCCCCGGAGACTTCTCAGTGCACTGCCGGCCTCCAAGCAGTGTTCTCTAACTACAGACAAAACACTGCCCATCACCGCCCTCTTGTAGAGGGTCCTGGGAAGAGAAAATCTAAGGGCAGCATGCTGGATGAATCCGGGACTTCTGCGTTGCTAGTCCAGCGCACTACCACAGAGCTAATCCCTTCCTTCTCCCAGGGCTTACGCCAATTAACAAGGGACAGAGACTCATTTGATTTTAAGAGATAAATATTTATTAAAAAAATAAATAAATAAATAAAACCTGGCATGAAACTTTGAATATGTAGTTGCGGAAGTCCGCAATGCTGGATAACATCTATGATTTTATCCCTCGTAGCACGCATATTATTGTTGCTCCCGGCAGAGTTCGGATTATCATCAACAGTTAGAACAAGGTTTCGAATCAATTCTTGTAGACAGATGACTTGAACTAGATGTTTATACGAGGCATGTCCAGTAAGTAAGTGTACTGAGGCTCTCACGGCCGGAGGGATTTTGTTTTCGACATGTTGGTTACACTGTCCTGTAGCCTGATTCCTCCCCTCCGCAAAGAGACCGGTTCTAGGTCAGTACGTTGAGAACTGTCGACGCGACAATACGTTTCGTGAAAAATGTCAATCCAATCTCCCGCCAAGTTGAATCGAGTGGAGGCCGGTCAAGAGTTTTTGAGACGCTACAAACTCCATGGAGATGAATTTCTTCGCTCCATCATTACTGGAGATGAAACTACTACTCACCTGAAACCAAAAGGCAGTCTCAACAGTGGCGTCACACCGCTTCACCCTCCGCCAAAAAGTTCAAAACCACAATTTCAGCCAAGAAAATCATGGCATCCGTGTTTTGGGACTGTCAAGGCATAATTTCAATTGAATATATGCCTCAAGGGGAGACCATCAACTCGGCAAGATACTGTGAGACGCTAAAAAAATTGCGGAGGGCGATCCAGAACAAAAGGAGAGGCATGCTGACAAAGGGAGTCTGCCAACGCCAACATCACGGACATGGCCAACGCCACGAAGGAACTGCTTGCATCGTGCATTCCCCTGACCTAGCACCTTCAGATTACATCCTCTTTACCTCCCTGAAGCTGCACATGGGTGTAAAAAGGTTTTCAACCGACGAGGTGGTGAAGGCGGAGGTGGAGAAGTGGACGAAGAGGTTGACGGGAAACTACTTCGAGGAAGGCATCAAAAAATTAATACCGCCCGGTTCACCACCTGCATTGAGAGGAATGGTGACTATGTCGAAAAATTAGCTTACATATGTACTAATGTAACCAAGTAATTTTTTTGTTCAAATAAAAATTTTTGTAACCTACAAAAATTCAGTTCACTTACTTACTGGATAGCGGCTCTGAGAGACTGGACTCGGAGGGAACATAACCGATACTGGAGGCTGAGTACTGGAGCGAAACACGGCAAAATGGTTATGCCAGAGCTGTGTGAAAGAAGGACCAGATACATCCTGGGTCTAAGCAGGTATCAGATCTCTCTGATAACGGGCCTGTTTACTGGGCATGGCAGGTTCAGAAAACATCTGCACAAGGTGGGGTTGCTAGACGTAGAGCCCTTGTGCAGACTATGTCAGGAGGAGGAGGAGACGGCCTCTCACCTGTTGTTTGATTGCGTTGCAATCGCTAGACTGAGGTACGAGATCTTCGGCACGTTGAGACCGAAGGAAATCGTGCTCCAGGAGGGACTGGTGGGGAAGGTTTTGAACCTCATGAAGAGGGAGGGCTTCCACTACTAGGTTTGAGGAGTTGGCACAATAAGCCTCAATGGGAGGGTGCAGTGCCTGGGTTTTAGTCCCCCCCCCCTGCAGCATTCTAATTCTAATTCTACTTACTGGATATACCTCGTATCAAGCATAACACTGGTTGATTGCCGGTGAGGAACAAACAATTATGAGCATATGCCTGCTACGATGGATAATAAAATCATATATATAGCTGGTATGAAATCATTCACACAACTTTTCTTTCTGCCATTCTCACAACTAAAAGAAGTTCTTAGAAAGTGAATTTTTTTTTACTTTCTCTTACGCCTTGTAAGAGGAAGTTTTACGATTCTGCCAAATTGTTAAAATTGAGTTTTCACCGGAAATACATTATTTGAGTTTCTGTGAGTATACGAAGAAATATGTTTTTAGTGAATAGTCATGTGTATGTGTGTGTGTGTGTGTGTTGTGTGTATGTGAGAAAATAAAATATTTCAATACCAAAAATTATAGGTAGCTCAAACTTGCCAATCCAATTAGATACGATCACCGCACGTGAATATTTAGTCCAAAAATCTATCAACCGGAAGTGTGTCTTTACTGAATTTATTTTTCTTCAAATTTTCGCGATTGTCTCGAAAAAGGCTCCAATGATTTTCCTCGAGACACACAGATATAAATGTAATACTTTTATTTAAAATATATTTCCGGAAATATTGTCTTGTCTGGTTCTGGGGGGGGGGGAATTTGTGAAGTTAAATTTCAAATATTATTCAATTATGGATGGTTCAATGTAATTGACACTTTCCTACAGTGTTATCTTTTCTACTTCCCGTCTGGTTAGTTTCCTGTCCTCCCCCATACTCTATATATTTATGTTAAAACAAATTGTGGAATATTTACTGGGAACTATTCCACTTGCTCAAGATTGGAATTCAGGTGGACAGGGTAATATGAATGAGTTCTGAAGTTTTCTATTGAACCTTGTGCATTTATTTCCGTCATACACGTGTAAAGATTACAGTGATAACTCGATTCCTGGTCTTCTGCAGGGAACGCACTGATAATGGCCTGGATAGTGATGTAGCTCACATGCAGATCCTAGGTAATGGCGAAGCAAAAGGAGAGGCAAGAAACCGGTCGATGACCACAAAATGAAGCAGGCTACCACGGAAAATGTCTCTGATGCTTTCCAGCTCTGCGGAACCAACCACCACAACAAAGAAAATATACCTTAATGAATCAGTACAACAAATAATGTATATGTAAAAATGCACTAATGTCTTGTAATAAGTCGAACAAAACTCCAATTAAGGATCATATGATAAAATTCTACACCCTTGAAATAGGTGATTGCAGAAGTTAATGTAGCACATGCAAATAAGGTTTACTCTTACTCAACCAAAAAGAAATACCTGGATGTGAAGATCCACAGTGCACTAGAAATGAAGTAAGGTTGCTATATCTGACTCTGGCCATACAGTTGAGTAAAAAGAAGCTGTGTAATGCAGCTATCAGATTTGACTGGTACTAGTTCCTTAAATGAATTCAAGAATTTAATATAAGGTATTAAATAATAAATTGCAATGTGCATGAAATTGTCAGTGATGAAAATTAAATCGCTCCATTTTAATTGATGATCACAGCATATATGTAATATTGTAAAATGCTTCCTTAAGGTTTGCCAAGTCCTCAGCTAGTGAAGCAAGATAGTTAAAGTAGATATTGGCAATAATAATAATAATAATCGCAGGAGGCGCTAATGACCATTGTAGTCGATGCGCCGGAAAAAAAAAAATAATAATAATCGCAGGAAATTAGGATGGGAAAAGGACCAAATAACTGTTCTTACCAGCAGCCTTGGAGTCCCCAACCTGATAAAGAATTAATTGAAAAGATCGTAATAATCCCTCTAGAAACTGCTTGTGACTAGATGTCTTGAATAAAATGAGATTAAATTGGATGAATTAGCTGCTTGGAGTTGCACAAATAGTTGAGTTCCAGTTTTAGAAACCAAGTGCTGTGAATTTAAAGATGGCCGTCAGTAGCAGTCAGGTGAACGACTAGTACCTTACGAAAACAAACTTGGAACTGTCTAACTGAGGTAAACCCAATGAGAAATGCAAACAGCACTGCTTACTAGATCACCTCAACAGGTTTGACAACATGATCCTTTAATCAATATAATATTGTGCAAAAGCACCAAACGAATAAAAAATAGCATGAAACTTCATATAAATAGAATAATAGAAAATACGACTGGCTCAACCGTGTGACCAGTCAGATTTCAAACACAGTAAGGGGGGGGCTCCCACAACTAATTGTCCCTTTCGTTATCAATTCGCGTAGTATTACGTGACACAAATGAATAAAATTTCAAGTTTAACGAAAATTTTGCTATAGGTTGTCAATCACCAAATTAATTAACATGCCAACAACCATGAGTCAAACATTAATTACTCCCTAACTAGGCCAATTTAGGGAAGGAGAATTCGATATAAATAGTGGCGAACTAGCACTAAAGAGAAGAACAGTTTCTTAGGACTCCGGTCTGTCAACACATTCTTACATACTTCCTATTTCTCTGCCAGTCTGTCTCTCCCTCTCTCTCTTAATTGTTCTCTCGCTACCTTTATTCTCAAAGCACATACAACCAGCGTAATGTCCTTGCAGTAGTTATTATATATTTATTCATTACAACAGTTTTCAGTACATCGAACAAATTTATTTTTATTACTTTCTTAAATTATCTTCTTCAATTCTCTCCTCCTCACATCTACCACAACTCGTTAATTAATTAACTGCATTAAGAGAAAGATGTGTGAGTGTTTCACACTAGGTTTTTTTTTTTTTATGTTTAATTGTCCTCTTCAGGGGTGGAACATGTGTTAATCTAATGTCCCCGTGTTCTCAGAAATTATTTAAAATGAATTTTTCCAAAAATGTTTGAGTAAAACTTGCAGCTCTTTGTAAGTACCTATAATTAATTTACAAAGTTTTAAGAAAATTATAGGAATGGTTTCCCAGAAAATTGGTTAAACCAAAATAATAATGTTTCTCTAATTCATTCAGTAATGTAGAATTTCCCTTAAAAGAAGAATTTCTTCAAACTTGAACTTTTATTTTATAGAAACGTAATTATCCTTAATAAATGTAGATAGTAGAATCGTATATCTGAAGGAATTAGGGCAGCTTAATGACCTACAACCGGAAACTATAATTAAATGAATTTTCTCAGAATAATATTTCCAATAAAAATTGTGTAGTTCTTAATATCAGTTGATATAGCTGCTGTAAGGAAGGAAAATTCAGAAAATTCATAATTTGTTTCAGTATAATGATACTTCTGATTGATTCAAATAAACAATCGGATTGTTTTCATTTTGTATACAAAAAAAAATTCTCGTGCGAAACACGCATACGACTTTCTCGTACTCCATTGAGTTCTCAATTTATAATTGACAAATTTTATAGTACCAAATTTAATGAAATTCATCGAAAACTAAAAAAAAAAAACTGTTTAGTAAAACCGCACTAATTCCGGTCTACTAATTTTCTTGAAACTCGAAAATTAGGCCATCTATTTATTTCTAATTTTTAATTTTGTTTGGATGATAGAATTGTATAATCAACTATGATAGCACATTAGAGAAAAACATAACCATCCCATCCCTTCCCCAAAAGTGCTCTTAAATAAATTTTCCCAGAGAAATATTTTAAATAAAAGTAGTAGCTCTTTTGTATGTGTAATTAATATGGTAAGTTTCAAGAAAATTGTCGGAGCCATTTTCGAGAATATCGCGAAAAAATGAAAAAAAAAAAATCATTTAGTAAAGTGGTAAAGTAAACGCACTTCCGGTTATCCGATGTTTTTCAAACTCGGAATTTCAACAACATATTTATTTTTAATTATAATAAACTGAAAGAGCATTTTAGAGGAAGCCGTAACTCTTCCCTTCCCCCAAAAGTGCTCTTAAATGAATTTTCCCAGAGAAACATTACAAATAAAAATTGTAGCTTTTTGTATGTGTAGTTAATATACCATGTTTAAAGAAAATCGTCGGAGCCATTTTTGAGAAAAAAGTAAAAAAAACCAACAAGTAAAGTGGTACTTCCGGTTGAAGAATTTCGACAGATGACCCACTGACAGATGCCATGGTGATACCTAAACGGAAAATCAAGTTTCAATCTTCTACGGTTTTTTGTTTTCGAGCTATGCTGTTCACATACACACACTCACACACATACACACACACAGACTATTTGCTAACTTTTTTGGACTCAGAGGACCTCAAAACGAATATTTCCGGTTAAAACTTGATATCGAATATTTGACACGATTACAATAATTCCTCTTACTAGGTGTAAGAGAAAATAAAATTTTATTTATATCCCAAAGGTAGAAGGGGGTAATTAAAAAAAAACATTTTGTTTTGATTAATAAAATTTATAATTATGTTAAAGGTTTGTTTTGGTTTTATTAAATAAAGAGAAAAACGATCATGTTTACAAAATATTTGAATATAATATTATGATTCCTTAGAGGTAAACAAACATTGGTTATTTATCAAAATAAATTAAATTTTAATGAAATATATACATGTGCTTTTAATTTTATTTTAATAATAATTAAATTTAGTCGTTAAATTAAGCGTCATTCAATTCAATTGTAAATATTTTATAAATTTTTAACATAAATTATTAAATAATTTTCATTTTTTCCAATAAAAAGGAAATTATATTTTAATATTAATATACCTTTTTTGTCTCTTCTGCTTATTTTTTATGTAACATTCATTTCTTCATAATGAAACATTCTTTTGCTACTTTTATTAATATTTGTTTTTAATAAAACATGTTTTGTGTGCAAATCAGGGAAAAGAGAAAAATGAAGTTTAAACTTTTTCTTTTTGAGCAAAAAATAAACTAAGAATATTGACTGCTTTATCCTTCTTTTTTTTTCAAGTTTGTTTTTTTCATATAACATTTTAATCAAAACTTTAATGCTTATTAAAAAGCTTCTTCCACATTCTTTTATAACTTTCTTTTTTTTTTAAATGCCATAATTTTAAGCATGAAATATTAATTAACTCTATTACTAGTTAGTCTTTATTGAATGAAAACAGATAGAGGATTGAAATAACTAGCCTTCCTGTGTCCCGCACGTTTTTCGTCACCTGTTCAAGGACCGTTTTCTATTCAATAAATATTTTTACAAAAATTCTCAATGTATGCTTCTCTAAGTTCTCTATTCTATAATACTAAGTAGATTTACAATCTGTCGACATCTTATATATGTGTTGTAATATTAAGTATTTACTTAACGCAGGGAAGGTGGAGGCAATTAGGTGAGGAGGGGAAGGGTAATACCAGACTATGCTGTTCATAAAAAATTTTATTAAACGATATTTTCTTCTTACATTTAACAGAAATTTAATGAGGGTTGCATTACTACATATAATTAATTTACACGGAGTAACAAATAAAAGAAAACACTGCATGGCAACAAAATATGTTTCTGGCCCTCCTATGAATAGAACTATAGACTAAAGACACTATCTATATATAATTAGAACTAAAGACTTCAGACACACAGCACTTACGACCAGGTTTACATTGACGGACTTATAGCTAATATTAATTTTTATTTACAAGATAGTCAGTAAGAGTTTATATGGCGGGCTTGAGTACAGTAGACAGACGGACTAATAGAGGAGGAAGGAGACACAGAAATCTTTTCTGCTTGTAGGGCGATTCGCATGAAGCGGAGAGCCTCTAGGGTGGCTGGACCAAATATTAGGGGGCGATCCACTTCTTTTCAGCTCCGTTGTCTAGTTATATAATTGAGTTATATTCAATTATATTTTGAGTTTCATTTCAAAACTAGCGGCCTCTAGTTCTCAGATTCGTCATCTGATTGAACAGGGCGCCCTCTAGGCCTAGAGTGACGACTGCTTCTCTTCTACAGCTACAGCTCGTCCCCCCTCCACTGAGCCATCTCTTGCCATCCCCACTCTTCTGTAGTATCACTGATACCCATCATACCGGCACTACTTTAACTATTATTGTAATTTTATTATCCCGACTACTAACACATACTCCATGACTTTACATCACAGTGTAAAACCTGCCTGTATCTATATTGTGTCAATATGGAGCTATATTAGTTTCAACCAATGATTTACTTAACAAATATTTTCGGGCGTTCTCCCATCATCAGGATGCTTTTTGTCAAACATTGTGGTAACATAGATTTGCACAGAGCCGGAAATTATCTCTGATGCTTTCCAGCTCTGCGGAACCAACCATAACAATTATTTTAATTTCTCTTACTTCTAGTAGGTAAGAGGTAGTATTGAGGTCATGTCAGATTTTTTTTTGAAATTGAGTTTTCATGTTCGGAAAGACATGTTTTTGAGGTGTCCCTAAAGGAGAAAACAAGATTATTAGCGAATGGTCTGTGTGTGTGTGTGTGTGTGTGTTACGTATGTAGGTATAAATGTGTAGGTACCTTTCACTTTTCTGACTTTTACAATATTGTAACGTTTTCCCCTCTAAACTAGCTACTGCAACTAGTTATAAGTGGGTTCGTATAGATAAAATACTCTTAAACATAAATAAAGACAAGCACCAATTTATTGTTATACACAATAAACTAAAAAATAATACTTAATACATTAATTATACGTAATAATAATTACTTCACAGTTTAAACCACAAAAGTTCACTTTGTTCACTTTTTATACACTTTCCACAAACGTACACTTTGTTTGTAACTAGAAAACTCTGCCAACTCTCCGCGGTCCCACTATTTATACCGGTGGAGAAGCTTCTAGAATCTTCTCAATCCTTCCAGAAAGAACTAGAGCGCGTCGCCAGCGCTTCCTAGCGGCCACTAAGAAAACTTGAGGTTCCTACTTTCTCTACTAGATAGCACCACTGGCTGCGTTACAATATTATTGGCTTAGTCATTTGGATTGCAATGTTTCAGTATTGCGATACTCCTTGTCGTCCCTGCAAACTTCATGTTCATCCATTTTATTATAAAAATATTATTTTCTGTTCTTCGTTAAAACTTAGCTTTATTACGATCGCTAAAAACATAATATAAAATATGAATTGAATCGGTGATAAGATCCTACATTAAATTTCAACGACATTGTTGGCATTTGCATTGTAAAATCTTTTCCTTTATTGTTGGCCATTATATTGTGTCCTGCTTCAAATTTAATAATGAAAGACTGTGAACAAATTTTCAGTCTCTCACTTCCAAAATAAAGTTCACAGAAAGCACTGTTGACATGATGATTTATTATGTATGTTAGCAGTGTGCAGTATGCCTGTTGTAGGAGGTTGTTTTATACGGGGTGGGGGGCGTTAATGAACAGACTGTTTACACATCTGAAATTCCCTTTAACATCTACAAACAGCATTAAAAAAAAAAACACATGTCTACAGCAACAAATACAAAATAAGCATTATAGAACGTATAGAACGTTGTGTTGTGAATGTATAGACGTGAACAAAGGCGACTTTTTCATTTTCATATTCTAATACTTCCTTTGAGAACTGCAAGTTGAAGTAATGCGATCAATTCAAATTTGCTAAATCACTTATTTTCAACGGAAATACATGTTCGAGGTCGTTTTGTATGTAAAAAAAAAAACGTTACTGTATGTATTGTTAGTAAAATATCTTAAAACAATTAAAAATCATTAATCTATCACTTTTATATTTTACATTTTATCTGAAAAATTGATTTTAGAGACCTACTGAGATCTGTATTCTTCGATTACAATGTAATCACATTCAGATACTAACTGCTTTGTCTTAGCTCCACTATAATAATGTTAAGACAACTAAAGTTTGAGTAAAAACGCTAAAAAATGAAAATTATAATTGTATTAAACTGCAGACGAGAAAGTCGTGTGAGTGTTTCACTTTTAGGATTTTAAAGTTTTCACTTCGAAAACCATATGTTGAATTGTATTTTGAAAAACATGTGTTCCTTTTTTTTTTAATATGACTCATTCTCAGGGGGCATTACGAATCCCATGTATAAACGACGAGCAATAATACATAGTACAGGAATCTTTAAACAAACATGTTGCGTGTTATTAACGAATTGGTCCCTGAGGGCGTGACTTTGTTTATTATTCTTTAGAAACATGGCAGAGTTCAACCATATGTTTAATAATTGCAAAAGAGAAAACATAATACTTTGCTCTCTCACTCTTCCTGTATTCTTCTTTCTCCCTTCGGTTAGTAAACACAAATACTATACTTACTATAACACTTCACGGCTCATAAATGGCAAATCCATAAAATACAATTGATCCAAAATAAATTATTACAATTATACTTCAAAAAATATTATCTTCTTATTTGAGATGAAACAAAATTATCACATTTTGAAGATATTCTTTAATTTGGGAACATTGGTATGGACGATGTTCAACTAAGAAACGTTGGGCATATAAAATAATGTAATAATGATGTAATAAGACTTTGCATTAAGGTTTTGCTTTGCTTTGTTTCTTTTCTGGACACTTTCCTTCCTTCTTCTGAACTATCTGCAGTCGTTTTCATAATATAGACTTCGATGCCTGCTGTTGTCAATTAGTAGCCTCTTGTTGTAGTGGTTTGTTCCGCAGAGTTGAAAAGCATCAGAGACATTTTCCGTGGTAGCCTGCTTCATTTTGTGGTCATCGACCGGTTTCGGGTGTTCGCCCATCTTCAGGATGCATTTGTCAGACAGTGTGATAACACAGACTTGCACAGAGCAAATTCAGTTTATACACTGGTGGCAAGTTTGGTGTAATCCACTGTCTGACACAAGCATTCTGAAGATGGGCAGAACGCCCGAAACCGGTCGATGACCACAAATGAAGCAGGCTACCAAGTAAAATGTCTCTGATAGTAGCCTCTTGTTTGACATATCTCACATTTTTTTTTTTTTAATCTTACATTATTTTCCTCAAAGCTTACAACCTGAAGAAAATGCATCAAAATATTGTCTGTACTTAGGATATTATTCGAACCAATCGCCAGTGAATTCACTACAAAAAAAAAAGTAGTCTCACAAATAGTCCCATTAACAACCGTATCGGCGCCACCACTGAGCTTCCAAGCGCATGTCAACTATATATTATGCCCTCCACAATGTATTGGAGAATACGCTTCAACTTCGAGAGCTAATCTCTAATCTAGAAGTCATTTCTTAGGAGAGAGAAAGTGGTAAGAGAAATTGAAAAAGCTGACAATCTGAGGGTTTAACATTCAATCAGATAAACTTTGAAGAGAACAAAGGGCAGACCGCCATCGTTTATCTAGATCGTAAATTAATTATAAGTACTCTAGTCCATCGTTTGTTTACATTTCTAGACGTTCTGAAGTAGCCTCAATGACAATAAAACGAGAAGAGAAAAATCTACGCCAAACGCATACCTTAAAAATTGTTGATAGACTTCTAGTCCAAATTAGGTGCCGCGGACGGGAGCGGAAAGTTAGATTTTTTTATTTTAGCTTACATAAATTTAGCAGTTATATGCAGGACTCGAACTGAGGACCTTCCAGTTAATAAAAGTACTCTAGCTTTATAAGCATTTCGCTTTTCAAGCGACTCTTCAAGAAAATGCTACACCATTCTACATTCATCACCTTTCCAACGACTATCATATATCGCTCGCTCACTCTACACACACACTCTCTCCTTACTTAATAAATTTGTTAGCAAAAATATAAATTGTAAGCAATAGTGTCATTTATCAACCATCATCCTGGCATCACATTTATTGTAATGGTAGTGGGAGAAATTGAAATATTAATTTAGGATGAAGAAAGGTACGCACTAATTATACTTTTTATTCACAATGCAAAGAGGGGTGTATGAAGAAAAAAATTACCATTGTTCCGACTAAAGAAGTTCCATGAACATTAAAACCCAACCCAATATGATATTATGTTAATCATTAGACTCGGTAGAGAGATCCTAATATACATGTCTCCTTCAAATAATCAGTTCAATTGTGAGCTTTTTTTTAATTAAAAAAAAATCTATGATTGTTATTAGTAATTTTACGTCACTATCAGTGTACAGCCGCTGAAACTACGCGTGCTGGATGGGAAATCGAAGGGAAAATTATCCTTGATCAGAGTACTCCCTAGCGTTAGTTTACAAAATTAATAGTGGTCATAAGACCTTAGAAAGAAAAGTCAGTTTTAGAGCGGCCATCATTTGACGTTAATGAGGCTTTACGGGAAGTTATCGAGTCTAATCCAACCACAATATTTGTGCACTTGCTGCAGAACTGGCAATGTCTAAAGACTTCGTTAGCCGTCATCTTCATACTATGTGAAAGTTAAAAAGGTGATATAGCATAGTGACGCATGAACTTGCATTTCAACAGGCCGCTAGGAGATTGGATACGTCCCAAGTTTTTAAAAAATTTTGTATGACATGCGCTATTATATAAAAATAGTGACCTGTGATGAGGTATGGATTTACTTAGGAAATCCTGAGGCAGGTGATCAATGGTTGGATCATGGTACAGTATTTCCGGTTGCTGCTAGTGGGTAATTTGTGAAAAAGTCGATGTTGTATGTTCAATTGTAGAAGTTGTTGGCCGTTAGAAATGATCTGATGTATCTCTTAGTTGGCTGATCGGCCGGGGGTATCATAAGAAAAACACTAAAAAAAATTTTTTAAAGTGTTTTTTTATTAATGGCCCGACGTTTCGACAAACATTGTTTGTCTTCTTCAGGGGCTATTGTTATATTTTTTCTTTAGTTCTCCCAAAGATGGTGTCGAAGATGTAGAGAAAACAAACAATGTTTGTCGAAACGTCGGGCCATTAATAAAAAACACTTTAAAAAAATTTTTTTAGTGTTTTTCTTATGATACCCCCGGCCGATCAGCGAACTAAGAGATACATCAGATGTTGTATGTTTTCTGGAACTTAGAAGGAGTGTTCAGCGCGAATTCGTTACCCATAGAATGTCCTTTATTGAGATCTTTACTGCCAACATCGAGATAGAATGTTTTGAAAAATGGCCCGCTTTATTCACCTTTGGTCAATCTCATACAAGTATTCCCGCAAAACAGTGCTCTTGCTACTACATACACCTCGCTTCAGATTATAGAAAATATTGAAGAAATTGGCACTTTCCTTCTAATTTACTCACCCTAAAATCCAGGCTTTGCTTCACCCGACTACCGAGCAGTGAATGGGGCTGTGACCCACCCCTGTTCGGTAACTCGATCTGGTATACAGATGGATCCAAAACTCCGACTGGGGTCGGAGCTGGGGTCTACGGGGGCAGGCCTAAAGTTAAAATTAAGGCCAGCCTAGGGAAGTACGCCACGGTCTTTCAGGCTGAAGTCGTGGCGTTACAACTCTGCGCTAGGGAGATTATAAGGCAAAGGATAGGGGGAGAAGAGTGGCCATATACTCCGACAGTCAGGCAGCCCTGAAGGCACTTTCCTCACACCAAGTGGTCTCAAGACTGGTGTGGGACTGCCTACTTGCCCTCACCGAGGTGGGTACTCGGAACAAACTGACACTCGCCTGGGGGCCGGGACATGCGGGGTTCCTGGGCAATGAGAGGGCGGATGCCCTAGCGAGGGAGGGATCGCAGGATACCTTTATAGGCCCCGAACCCTTCTGCGGCTTGTCCAGGAGCCTCATTCAAACTTCTATCAGGGGTTGGATTGAAGAACAGCGTCTGCGTTGGTGGGAGAGAACACCAGGATAGAGGCAGGCAAAGCTCTTCATCAAAAGACATTTGCCTAAATTTATCAGAGACCTACTGAGCCAGACCCGAAGGGATATAAGGTTAATTGTGGGTCTACTAACAGGGTATTGTAGGCTGAATTGTCACATGCACCACCTACAACTTGCGGATAGTGCGGTATGCCGATTCTGCAAGGTAGAGGAGGAGACCCCGGCGCACATCCTTTGTGAGTGCGCCGGCCTGGCGAGGATTAGGTTTCTTCAATTGGGGACGGGCAATCCCGAAGCTGAAAGCTTCATGACGGAGCCGCTCTCAGCTTTGCTAGGACTGATTAGGAGGGCAAGGCTGGGGGCTATTCTGTAACGTAAGGAGATCCACAATAGACCTCGATTTGTAGGTCGCAGTGGAATGAGGCTCAACCCCCACCCACCGTTTCTATTCTATTCACCCGACTACTATTTATTTTGGTTCATGACACACTTTCTTTGCGGGGGAATATTTAATAACTTCACCGAAGTTGAAAGTAGTGTGTAGAAGTTTTTTTCATTCCAAACCCAAGGAATGAAATCAGCGAGGGATCCAACAGCTGGCACAAAGATGGCTTACATCATTCAATCACAATGGGCAATAATTTGAACAGTAATAAAAAACAATCATAAAAGGTAATAAAAAATTCATTATTTATTGAAAAAAGGTCAGTGTTTTTTTACTCCCCATTATACACTACAAACGTTTTTACAAATGTTTATTGAAGAAGATATTAGGTGAATAAAATAAAATTTTAATATTGAGAGCGAATATGCAAGACTTTTTGACCAAGGATATCTTCTTAATATTATGCATTTTTGAAAGAGACTAATATATTCGTGAATTTAATAAGTCTCTTAATAATGTTTTAATGAGTTGTGTCCAATTTAAATTTTACTTGTTCTAACAAATTTAAGGTGTATTTCGCAACAAATTTTCATCCTAGCTTGCTAGATTATTGTAGAACATTGATAGATAGATTAAATCTAGCTAAAATCCTCTAATGAGTGAGTACATTTCGTATTATCATACTAGATTAATGATCTAGTTATTATGTGGCGAATGCCGAAATAATAAAACTTCTAATTACGGCTATTTTGTTTAATGATAAACAAGAAAAAAATAAACTGAACAAACAAGTTAAAGCAGAAAGGGAGAAGAATTAAGGGTGAAATTCGTTAGCAATTGAATGTTATTTTATATTTGAATATGGGTGAAGTTCTTTGACAATACATAAATATTTACAATAAAGAAGGAAATAAATGTTGAGTATCAGAAATTTGTATGCGAATAAATTTATTATTTTCAATAAAAAAAGATGTTTGTGCCTACCATATATTCAAAACAGGCGATACTTTCCACATTAACTGAGTACCCACACACATAAACGTGAAAAGCATAAAAAAAAAAGGCCCAACCACATTACGCTTTTCTTCTATTTCATCTTTAGAATCTACGAATTCATTTGTCACCTCAGATTGTACCATTTCCTTCCTACTCTCTTCCCAATAATGTTTAAAGCATCAGCTATAATTTTTGTAGCTTTAGGCCTCGTTATCTTGATCTTTATAGTCCCTGACGGTAAAGTTCCACAATTCTGATATATATTTCATATATTTGTATTTAGTTTTTTATATCTATCTTGCTTCGTATTATCAACTTGACCTTTCTGAAGTGGCAGCCATGTTGACATGCCTGCCAAAGTCACAGATCTATTTAGTTATCAGACAAATAGAGAGAGAGAGGTCGCTACCAGTTCAAACTCACGCTGTGTCCATCTCATTCTACTCCGGCATAGTCTGTCTAGATCGTAAATTAATTATAACTACTCCAGTCTATCGTTTGTTTGCATTGGTAGACGTTCTCCGATAGCTTAAATGACAATGAAACTAGAAGCGGAAAAAAATCTACCTTAAAAAATCTGCCGTGGTACACTCATACAACTTTCTCTTACTCCAATTTTTAAAATTGTGATTGACAAATTTTATAGTTAGTATACCAGATTTAATGAAATTCGTCGTGTTTATTATGGAGAACATAGCAAAATTTGAAAAATCTTTTAAGTAAAAACGCACTTTCGGTTTTTCTAATTTTCTTGAACTCGAATATATTTTGACAAAATATTTAATTATAATTAATTTTGTTTAGATGGTAGAATTGTATAATTAACTATGATAGCACTTTAGAGAAAACAAAACCCCACCCCTCCCACAAAAGCCCTCCCTAATGACTTTATCAGGAGAAATGTTTCAAATAAAAGTTGTAGCTCTTTATATGTGTAGTTAACATGCCTAGTTTAAAGAAAATCATTGGAGCCGTTTTAGAGAAAATATTAGAAAACTGAAAAATACTTTTCAATAAAAATGCACTTCCCGTTATCTGATATTATTCAAACACGGAATTTCAATAACACATTTAATTGTAACTAATATTATTTAGATGATAGAATTGTATAGACAACTGAAATATCACTTTACAGGGAAAACCTAACCCTCCTCCCATTAAAATAACCTTAACTGAATTTTTCCAGAGAAATGTTTCAAGTAAAAGTTGGAGATCTTAATATGTATAGATAATACGAGTATAACAAAGTTGAAGAAAATTATTGGAGCCATTTTTGAGAAAATCGCAAAAAAGTGAAAGAAAAAAACCATCCAGTAAAGAGGTACTTCCGATGGAGGAATTTTGGCAGATAACCTACTGTCAGATCCCATGGTGATACTAATACCTAAACGGAATATCAAGTTTGAACTTTCTACGATTTTTCGTTTTTGAGTTATACTGTTCGCATATATACACACATAAACAGATACCCAGGCAATTTTGTAAAAACCACTTGTTTGGATTCCGGGGACCTCAAAACGTGTATTTCCGGTGAAAACTCGATATCGAAAATTAGACACGGTTAGTAGGAGTAAGAGAAAGTAAAAATTGTTGTATATAGACTTTAGTACAACTACCAAATTAGGTGCCTCGGATGGGGAGCGGGAGCACAAACTTTACTATAATTATTATTATTTTTTTTTTTAGCTTATACAAATTTAGCAGTTACATGCAGGACTCGAACTGGGGACCTTTCAGGTACAAATCCATGCTCGAAACCTCTACACCAAACCCGCCATCTGCTTTTTTAATTACTTGAAAGATTATAAATAATTAAGACCTTAATGTAAAAGTCAAAAATTAAACTTAAAAAAATCTGGTGTGAAACACTCACACAACTTTCTCTTTACTCCAGTTCTCAAACTTATAATTGGACAAAATTTTATAGTTGTGTACCAAATTAACGCAATCGTTGAAAACTGAAAAAAAAATGGTTCAGTAAAAGCGCACTTCCGCTTACTAATTTTCTTAAAACTTGGAATATAGGCCATCTATTTATTTCTAATTAATTTTGTTTGCATGATAGAATTGTATAATCAACTATGATAGCACTTTAGAGGAAGCCCACCCCCCCTTAAAAGTGCCCTTAAATGAATGTTCCCAGAGAATTGTTTTAAATAAATGATGTAGATCATTGCATGTTTAGTTTATATTATAAGTTTCAAGAAAATCGTCGGAGCCACTTTCGGGAAAATCGCGAAAAAGTGAAAAAATCGTTTAGTAAACAGGTAAGTAAATGTACTTCCGATTATCCGATTTTTTTTAAAACTTGGAATTTCAACAGCATATTTAATTCTAATTAACACTATTTAGATGGTAGAATTGTCTAGTAAACTGAAATAGCACTTTAGATGAAAACCTAACCCCACCCCTCCCCCAGAAGTGCCATTAAATGAATTTCCCCGGAGAAATGTTTCAAATAAAAGTTGTAGCTGTTGGTATGTGTAGTTGATATAATATGTTTGAAGAAAATCGTTGAAGCCATTTTTGAAAAAATCGCAAAAACGTAAAAAAAAAAAAAAACTTGTAAAGTGGTAGTTCTGGTTGAGAAATTTTGACAGATGACCCACTGTCGGGTCCCATGGTGATAATTAAACGGAATATCAAGTTCGAACTTTCTACGATTATTCGTTTTTGAGCTATGCTGTTCACATACATACACACACACACACACACACACACACACATTTGCTGAAAACCACTCTTTTGTACTCAGGGGACCTCAAAACGGATATTTCCGGTAAAAACTAAATATCGAAAATTTGACACGATTACAATACTTCCTCTCACTAGGAGTAAGAGAAAGTAAAAAAAAAAGTTACTTTGTTTGAAAAAATGTTGTAAGGTTTAATTTGATTGGAAACATGTTCCAATAAATTAAAAAGAATGTATTGATTTGATTGGCAAACAAGTTTAATTTTACGGCAAAATAAGTTTAATCTGATGGGTAGAAAAGTTTAAATTTGTTGAAAACTGTAACAATAAACTCATAGTTATAAAAAGATTTATTTGAATAAATTGAAAATAGGATTTAATTTTGAATGGAAAATGCTGTATGACAATTCACTAACTAATCTTCTGATCCTATTCAACCTCCTCCGGTATCTCATTGTATTAAAAACCTGTTAAAAATGGAAATTATTCAATTAACGTTTATGTGTTGTATATTTTTAACTAACTAGACATCTAGAAGAGAGCGCCAACGCTTTTAAACCAAACGTATTGAATATTTGAAATTTAATACACCAAATTCAGTTACATAAAATCAAAATTATTCGCAGAAATATTAGAAATAAAATTGTTAGCTTTATATCTGAGCAGTTAGCGTTCCAAGTTTAAAAAGAAATCTTTGTAGTCGTTTTTTTTTTGTTGAGAAAATACCAAATAAATCTCACAAACGTGCATTTCCGATTAATCGATTTTCTTCAAATTTGAAATTCTATCAATAAATCTAAAAAGTAATGCCTATTTTTTTTTTTTTTTCAGGCGGGCTTAACGTCCAACTACCAAATTAGGTGTCGTGGACGGGGGCGGAAGCACCTACTTTACTGTTAACATTTTTCATACCAATATAAAATTTAGCAGTTATATACGCTGGACTCGAACTGGGGTCCTCCTACTTACAAGTCCATGCTCATAACCACTACACCAACACCCGCCCCAACAATAAATCTAATGTACATTAATATTTTATTTCGATTTATTTGTTGTTAACAATTTACATTTTAACATCTGTTTCATATTCTACAATATTAAGCAGTTTCAATTACAAATATAGTAAAATAACTAAACTATATATATACAAAAAGAAACTAATTATATTTTAATAAAAATAAAGAAACTAGGTGTTGGCTAATCGACCAGGAAGTTTCCAAAAAATAAACACCAAATAATTTTAAAGTGTTTTTATTTTTTATTTTTTTTATTTAAAACCCGACGTTTCCACAAACATTGTTTGCCATCTTCAGGGGTTTGCCATCTTCAGGGGCTCTCTACGAGTATAAATAAAAATTATACAAATAAGAATATAACTAGTCATAGTTTAGTTATTTAATTACTTTTATTTTTTAATGTTCAGTTCTTAAATAGTAGTTATATTCTTATTTGTATAATTTTTCTTTATAGAGATCCCCTGAAGATGGCAAACAATATATGCCGAAACGTCGGGTTTTAAATAACAAAAAAACACTTTAAAATTATTTGTTTTTTTTTTTGTTTTTTGGAAACTTCCTGGTGGATTAGCCAACAAATTAGATACACTTGATCACTTGTAACGGCCAACAATCATTGCAACAATTTGATATATAAAGAAACTAAATATAACATTCTTTCAATACAATAGATTTTAATCTTAACCCTTACAATAAAATAACAAACATAAATATATCAGAGTTATTTTAATATACTCGTATTTCTAATATTTTGTTTATTTAAGAACAACTTCATTATTATTAATCATTAATGTTAAATTAATATAATAGGGAAGGAAATAGCTCAGTGGTTAGCGTGTTGGACTCCCACGCGGAGGTCCCTGGCTCGAGTCCAGTGCTTACCCCTTAGTTTTGTTTTTCTTCCTAGAAGCCTCTACAGCTCAGTGTTCGATGATGGACCATGTTGTCTGTAGCGAGAGAACACTGACCGGAGACCGGCTGTGCACTGAAAAAGCTCCGGGCGCCAATGACCATAGATATTGAAGCGCCTTAAATAAATTTAAAAAAATTAACATAATATTGTCTTGATTGGCTGGTATTGAGCAATTCATTTTAGTTACATAATTTGCATTTCTGATTGATATTAATAAATTACATAACAACAACTTTTATCTGTAACTTTGAATATGTATTTGCCCGCAACATGCGCTTATATAAAAGCTCTTAAAATTGCTAAAGGAAAATTTTGTGGCGCCTTTATATATACTTTTAGTAAATTAATATTATGTAAGTGGTAGAAACATAATCTTAATTTAGAAGAAAGATTAATGCTACTATTTCCCTAGAATCAGCCAGAAATCATTAAAGCCGCTTTTGAGGAAATTGCAAAAAACTGGAAAGGCAAAAAGAAACAGTAATTTTCGATAGGGTTATGTGAACACTGTCAATAAGAAAAGAGCCTAAATGTTATTGGATATTTTATAATATTCATAGCAAATAGAATAGAGGAGCCTAAAAATGCGATATCTTCCATCGAAGTGCGTATCTGTTGATATATTATATACTTATATTGCTCATATTGGTGTATAACATTAAGGATCGATCCTTCTTATCAACTTCATAATGATGTCCGCATCCCCGCAACTTATGAACCCCCTAAGACTCTTTATTATTATTATTATTATTATTATATATTTTTCTGATAAAACCTAGATTATTTTTAATAATATTTTTCAATCAGAAATCAGTACTATGGAGTAATATTTTTTGACTGAATTATTCAGTGATTGTTTAATGTTATCACAGTTCTTATCTTGATTATGACACTATCAGTCTTTTATATTTGTAGAAGTTCTTTTCAAATTCGTTCTTATTACAGCATTAAGAGTAAGTATTTGCGAAAGTGTCAAGTTTTCTCGAATTGAGTTTTCACAGAAATGAAACACATTTTTCTGAGATTCTTAAAAATAAGAAAATGCTTTTAGCGAATTGTGTGTGTGTGTGTGTGTGTGTGTATGAAAATATTGTAACGTTTTTCAAACTAGCTGCTGCTACTGTTGATAAGTGGGTTCGGTTTAGACAAAACACATCTAAACTTCTAACAACACCAATTTATTGTTGAACACAAATAAAACACTTTAATACATTGTAAAAACCAACAAAACTTCTCTCAGTTCACTTTTTCTTCACTTCTAACAAGCGCGCACTCCATTTTTAACTAGATTCTCTCTCTCTCTCTCTCTGTTCTTCTCCTATTTATACCACTGGAGTCTGGAAGTTTCTCGATCATCTAGGTCGCGGTAGTCCGTGGGAGACCGCTGTAGAAGAATCTAGAGGCGCCCCGCTAGCGCTTCCCAGCGGCCACGAGGAGAACTTGAGGTGCCTGCTTCTTCCCCTAGGTAGCACTACTAGTGGCTGCGTTACAATATCTTTTAAAAAAAGTAAATCGCAGGAAGCTCAAAACTTGGTATTCAGTTTACGTAATAACAGCGCATCTGTCGCGAAGATTTCGGGCAAAATCCATCAATCGGTAGTGCAACGTCACCCATTTTTTTTTTTTTTTTTAGTATTTTTGCGATTTTTTTCAAAAACAGCTTCAACCAAATACATACAAAAATATCTATCAATTTTATCTGAACAATTTTCCATGAAATGATTTGCGGTGGTTGCGTTATGCTTTTCTCTAAAGTACAACTTCAGTACATGAATGGTTCTACCAACTATATAACATTAATATATATATTAGAACCGTTGATCGAATTTATACATTTATTATTTTTCTTAATTAATTAATTTTTACTTTCTCTTACTCCTAGTAAGAGGAAGTATTGTAATCGTGTCAAATTTTCGATATGGAGTTTTCACCGGAAGTATCCGTTTTGAGGTCCCTTGAGTCCAAAAAAGTGTTTTTTTAACAAATGGTCTGTCTGTTTGTATGTGTATATATGTGAACAGCATAGCTCAAAAACGAAAAACCGTAGAAAGTTGAAACTTGATATTCCGTTTAGATATCACCATGGGATCCGACAGTGGGTCATCTGTCAAAATTCCTCAACCGGAAGTACCACTTTACTTGTTGAATTTTTTTACTTTTTTGCGATTTTCTCAAAAATGGCTCCTACGATTTTCTTTAAACATGGAACATCAACCACTCATACAGAGAGCTACAACTTTTATTTGAAACATTTTCCGGAAAAATGCATTTAAGGGCACTTTTGGGGGAGGGTTGGGGGTTAGGTTTTCATCTAAAGTGCTATTTCAGTTTATTAGACAATTCTGTCATCTAAATAATGTTAATTAGAATTAAATATGTTGTTAAAATTCCTAGTTTGAAAAAAATCGAATAACCGGATGTGCGTTTACTTTACCAGTTTATTAAATGATTTATTCCCTTTTTTGCAGTTTTCTCAAAAATGGCTCTAAAGTCCTATCACAGTTGATTATACAATTCTATCATCCAAACTAATTTAATTAGATATAAATAGATGGCCAAAATTCCGAGTTTTAAGAAATTTAGTAAACCGGAAATGCGCTTTTACTGAACAGTTTTTTGCAGTTTTCGACGAATTTCATTAAATTTGGTATAGCAAAGATAATTTCAATTTATAATTTTGAGAACAGATAGTAAGAGAAGTTGTGTGAGGTTTTCACACAGATTCTTTTTTTGTTTTTTTAATAATTTATTCCAACACATATGCAAATGTGTATGAATATGTATATTAAAAAAAAAAAAAAACTAAACACAAGAAGGAAAACTATCCAGGTGTAGTAGTAGAAATTCTCTTGTCACTTTTTCTTCGCGGAAAACCACCTATGGGAATTTCAAATAAGAAATTGCATATTTAGTTCCACTCATTTGTTGAAAACAATAACCGTTTCATACTTTGCGAAGTGTTTAAGTCTGACAATTTACTTTCGAGAATTCAACAAATTAACAAATAATTCATTGACCTTTGAAATGGTAAATTACTTGACACCAAATATATGGTTATTACAAAACTAAGTTCTTTAATTAATTATCTTAGTTATTTCAGTTCCGTCCGTAGGGTATTTTATATTATTATCTACTAAAACAATATAATAGAGAAAGGAAATGATACGCTATGTAGAGACAGCAGAATAGAATGTAGGTGAGCCCTTCGTATATATGAAGTAAGAGAGAAAAAGGGTGCAGACAATATTCTCCGGATGGGCGACAATATTCCCAGGGAATTTCATCCACAACGCCCTTCCATATTAGGCTCGCCCTTCATAACATCTCGTACTGTTCTTTCCAAACATTGTTCCTTCTTTTCTTTTATCCCTATTCTTTTACCCCTAAGCATAAAATAGCGTTAGATGATTCCATATCAATTTTTGTTTCTAAGTTGACATTTTGAGTTTAGTTTATTTATTTCTTTATTACTTTTATTGCATTATTAATTTTAATTTAATAAGATAAAGATTAACTTTTTTGATATTATATTGGAGAGAAATTAAGTTTGATTAAATGAACGAGATATGAAGACACTAATATAATATAGCTAAGTTTACACTAACTGCACTGGACTTTATAATGAAAATGATAGAATGAATGGTGTGAGTAAAGATATGACAAGATGCGATGTACAGTTGTATGGTTGTATTTGGTAACTGGGTTATGTCATTTGGATCGACTTTTGTCTGATCCGCAGATTTCTTCTTAACCAGAATTACCGGATGAGCTCAGTTACTAGTACTCGGTTCAATTATTCCTCTATCCAGATTATCTTGTATGAGAGCTTTTAGTTTGGGAGCTTCTGAGTGAGATAGTTTGTAAGGTCTACTGTGTACAGGCGGATGATTTTATGTGTCTATGTGGTGTGTTATGTTTGTAAATTTTGTTTTGTAGTCTTTATCATGTGTGAATGTGTCATAAAATGGAGAGAGTGTTTCAAATATTCTGTTTGCTTGTTGTGGAGAGAGATGAGTGAGTTTCTGGCGTAATAATTGTTGTTGAAAGGCTTGTAATTGTGGTTTTTCTTTGTGCGAAAGTTGTTCAATGGAATTTATGGTGATGAATTTTGTATCTCTGGGTTGTAATGAATGTGGGCGATTGGAAAATGTTTGGTGATGCAGATCTCATGGTGTGTGGTGTTTACTAGTGTAATTGCACAAGCATTATTATGTACGTTTGTCAGTGTGTGTGGCAAGTAAAGTCCTGTGGGAAAACTGTCATGTTGTGTCAACATTATGGAACCGTCTGGAATTTTTGTGTAAAGAGTGTATGTATTGACTATGTGTGTGCGTGCCGGAATTATGATTTTATGTCGAGTTGACAGTGTTTCGGATAGTGTTGTGTTTTGAATGTCATTAATCTGTGATGATGTGGTGTCTGTTAAAAATGGAATCGTTGTTTTGTTGATGGTAACGTTCTGATTTCTAAAGTTGATGATTGCTTGATATTTAGTAAGCAGGTCTCTCCCAATGATTACTTCAAATTCATTTTTTAATTGTGAAACTATAAATTTTCCCAGAATTTCCGTGTATCCGTCTAGCGAGAAATAAACGTTTGACAGACCATAATTGGGGATAATCTGATTCGTAACTGATTTTAGGATTATATCAGATTTTTCGGGCCTCGATTTGACATGACTGGCATCTATGAGGGAATGCGAAGCGCCTGTGTCGATTAACGCTTTAACTTTTTTGTTTTTAATTTGAAGAGTAATTAATAAATTATTTGAATCGTGGAGTGCCGGGATCAGAACAGTGGTAGCCGTTTGAGAAAACGGCTGAGCGCCTACTCGTTTTTTGAATTAAACCAGCATGCCTTTGCCGTGTGCCCATGCTTTCCGCATGTTGGCGGAATCCAACGGTTTGAATTATTGCCACTATTAAATTTATTATTGTTACTGTGATTATTATTATTATTTTTATTAATATTACTGTTACTATTATTATAATAACTTCGTTTTTTCTTATAAGGGCTACTTTGCCTGAAGGTACGATAGCTTGACTGAAATTGTGGCTTTTTGCCAAAATTAGTGCGAGTTTTGTTTTGATTTTTATTTCTACACTCGCGATTCCAATGCTCACCTTCACAGAATTTGCACGGTGACGGTGGTTTTGAAACTACGTTTCGTTTTCGTCGCGATGTTACAATTTGGAATTTTTCTTTGCATTCATTGTGCCAGTGCGTACCAGCGGCGGATGGCGGTTTTTCCGTGGATTCTTTGGGAGTATCTATCTTTTTCATCGCAAATATAGAAACTTGCGATGGTTCTGCATTCTGTAGGTCCCTAAGGGCTGTTGCAAAGGCTTGCGCCTCATCGAGGGTTTTAGGGAGTTTTATTTGTTCCTGAGCCTTGATTGAATCCGGTAAAGATTTAATAAAGGCGTCAGTTGCTAATTTGTCCACTCAATTTTGCAGGGTTAGCAATGGGTTTTCCTGCGCTTTAAAAAGCAATGACGTGGAAATATGCTTGATACGGTCAGAGAAAGACTCGAGCGTTTCGATTGGATTTTGATGTAGACTAGTTATTTGTTGTAATAGGACTATAGGTGTTTTTTCTTTCTTGAATCTGTTGATCAGATTTTCTATCGCCGTCTGATAGTTTAAAGGGACATTATTATTTGCACACTGATTTTTAAACGTGTCGAAATAAATTTTTGCGGGACCAGTTTTTTTAATTTGATATTATGTTCCCATTTGTCCCGCCTCAGAACCAACCAGACGGAAGACACTGTAAATTGTTAAGGCATAGTTGGTCTATGGAGCTGGAAATATCGCTATTGTGCGACCGCCGAAGGAGGTACTGAATATGTGTTTTTTCTTATAAGGGCTCCATTTGCCTGAAGGGCGAAGCTTGATTGAAGTGTGGCTTTTTGCCAAAATTAGTGCGCGTTTTATGTCGATTTTTGTTCTTACACTCGCGATTCCAGTGGTTACCGTCACAGAATTTACACGGCAACGGTGGTTCTGAAACTAGGTTTCTTTTTCGTCGCGATGTTACTTCTTGGAATTTTTGCTTGCATTCATTGTGCCAATGCATACCAGCACAATGTTTGCAAGGCGATGGCGGTTTTTGTGTGGATTCTACAAGCGTATCTGTCTTTTTTATTGCAAATATTGAACCTTGCGG